>WWPM01024518.1:0-18366 GCA_023279145.1 Glomeris maerens | reverse complement strand
TCCCTGTATATGCCTGAGACTCGACGTCGGCCCCATGCACAACTCGCACGGCTCTTTACCTCCTGCTGTTAGTTAATTAAATCGATCGGTAAGCTGCGGATTACCCACCAAGATGTCGGCAAAGCGCTCAGCTTGCCATCTCGTCAAGTGCTTTGAAATGCACCAGTTCACTTTGCCCACAGGCGTTGCACCGTTTGGCTTGGCTTGGCCCCTATTTCGGCAACACGTAATAACAAAACAAATATATTCCCCCATCTTATTATAATAAGAAGAACCCCGCAAGCCAAGATTACAAATCACCCGGCCGCTTCACATTTCCACTAAATAGAAAAAATGGGAAAAAAACTTTCGTGGTACAAAAATGGTGTCCTCAAAATATATAAGTAGTACAGGATATATTATTATGCAGCTTAAAAATAAGTTCACTTGTTATTATGTAAAGTGTATTACGCTCCAGTTTAACCAAAAATTTACCGCAGTTTAATTAACTGTAGTTTTTCAAATCCATCATTTTTTGGAATAAAACTGCAGTTTTCACGTGAAAAACTGAGATATATCTTTGTACAGCTTTCTATATGGAAACTGCAGTTTTTATTCCAAAAAAGTAAGTTTTTGTTCAAAAAAATTAGGTTTTTGTTCAAAAAAGTAAGTTTTTATTCCAAAAAAGTAAGTTTTTGTTCCAAAAAAGCAAGTTTTTATTCCAAAAAAGTAAGTTTTACATGAATAACTGGAGTTTTTTCCATAAAATGAGGGGTTAGAAATAAATAACTGCAGTAAAATGAACTTTATTTTCTAAAAAATATATTTTCCATTTAAAGGAGACCTAAAGATGTTGATAAAACCTTACCATTTGTGGTTATAAAAGTGGAAATTCGGTGATTTATCTTCGAAATCGCAATCAAGTTTGTATTGAAGGCAGTTATCACAATTTAACGATCAGAGCCCAAAATAACTTCATAATTATTTATGCATATGTGAAATGAAGGTTTGAAGAACATGCCCTCTGATAGGCAAGTTATTTTCAAGAATAAAATTCATACTTTGATCAACGTTGCATAATTTGGTCAAGGGTCGATTCGGTTTCACAATCAGAAGTCGAAGAACCCAAGGTGCATATATAAATGGTGACGGATTAATTGGAGGCACGCCCCCATAGTCGTGGGCATTCAGGGTGGGCCATAGAAAAGGGCTTTTGCCGATCCGGCCTTTCCAATTATTCGCCGCATATAATCCGTTCGCTTTGTCTGCTTTTCATTGCTTTGAGAGCGCAGTTTAGCCAGACCCCTGCTTCGATCCCGTTGCTTCCGCCTCAATCAGCCGTGAAATCATGTGCAAATCTCAAACAGTAGGGTCCTAATTCGCCAAAGATCCCATAGGCCTGTCTCTTTCAGGGGCCAGTATACATGTCGCATATGCATTGTGAGCGAATGAAAACATTTCATTTGCATATAAATAGCGAATAAATTCAATTGTATATTGCGGAAAACGCGAATTCTCAAGATTTGTACGTACAACAAGTTTTTTTTTCAAACGGCCGCCATTGTTGTATAAGCCTAATGTAACTGCGCATCTTAAACTCGCAAATCCAGAATCTTACCACGTCATTTCCGTACATAAACTTAATAATCGATCCAAGGCAAACGAAAAAATGAATATTTTACCTTAGAATCATGCATGATCAATTAGGTCCCATGTAGAGATCCAACGGACGTATTCAAATGTTGCGGCTGAATTCAAATGCTGGACGACGGACAAGACTTGTGCTGCTATCTCTCGGAAGACGGTTCAACTAATGCCACTAGAACTAGCTTTTCCATCAGCCAATCGGAGACGAACGCACCATGGCGACGTCACAATGCGTTTTAGGTCCGTGACGATCGCACCATGATAATGTCACATAGCGTTGGGTTGGTTGAAAGACTTCTACGGTGCTACCTTTACCTTGCAAATGACCGACTCATAGTATGTGCCAAGTAGCGCTTTTATAACCTTTATCATTGCGAAATACCGACAAGGTCCACGAAAGAGCTCGAAGGTCACCATCAAATTTGCAACTTTAATTGTTGTCACTTTAAAATTTAGCAGAACAGGAGCTTTTCGTACAATAATTTTACAAATTCTCACCGAATCCGCCCCATTGAAATTAAACCATTACAAAATTTGAAGTGGTTTATATAATGTTTAATTTCAGCTTTTCTAAACCATGTATATACAAATCCCATTTTTTATTGTACGCCATACACACATGTACAAATCGAGTTAAAATTTCAAAACTACTTTCGTATGTACACAGCCCAAACAACATATTGGAAAGAACAATCCGTGTTTCTTACACGAACACGGTGTTATTGCACCTCAAAACTACAATTAAATCTTAAATATATATATATAAGAATGTGTGGAATTTAGAATTTACAACACAAAGAAAGCACATACTCAAAAATGTACGTATAGACTAACAAGAACACTGCTCATTTGAAAACGTGGTAATAAAAGTTTGATAATTTTCAAGAAACACATAAAACGGCAATTTAATTTCTCATCGAAGAAAACTGGGTATCCGCAACCCGAGTGTGAAGTTGAAGCGATTGCAATTATATATATATATGTAGCACTTTACACCCAGGGAGTTGGAGTTCGCTCTCAAACTATCTCGCAATAAGTTTTTAAAACTGAAAATTTCCCATTGTCATCGCACGAGGATTCACTACGACTTTTCCTTCTCAACTAAGAATTGCTGCTTCAAAGCTCTGTGCAGGATCTTGCCAGTCTGAGTCTTGGGAATGGCATCTACAAATTCTACACCACCTTTCAGTGCCTTGTGAGGTGCTACTTGGTCTTAAAAAAAAGCAACACGTGGTATCACAATTATATATATTTTAAGGATGTTGCTACAAATTCAAGGAACAAATATAATCATATACAACTCACTTTCAACAAATGTAGTAATGGTACTGGCCGACAAAGACCGATCCTTGCGTACAATATACGCTCGAGGAAGTTCCCCAGCACGATGATCCGGAATACCGATGACCGCAGCATCTTGGATTCCCGGATGACTCATGAGAAGATCTTCAAGTTCGGCCGGAGACACCTAACACATAATTACTTCTATTTTAAACTTGCGCATTTCAATTTCGCGGCTCATCGGATCAACTTAAAAAAGCACCTGCATGCCTTTCACTTTGATCAACTCTTTCAGTCGATCGATAACCTTGAAGTACTCTTCGTCATCGTAAATTGCAATGTCACCTGGAAACGGCAATCAATCCAGTTGAACCTCAAACTGATTTTACAAAACTAAGTCGTAAATCGATTTAACCTGTTTTCAGCCATCCTTCGGCGTCGATCGTTTCCGCGGTCGCTTCGGGCCTGTTGTAGTAACCCTTCATTATTTGCGGCCCTCGGACCAATAGTTCGCCAGGTTGCATAGGTCCCAACAGTTCACGCGTGTCCACATCCACGATCTAAGCATTCGTTAAAAAAGATAACCCGTACATCAAATTAACTTCGCACTGAAATTGTCGTAGTTACAACTTTATAAATGTCGTTTTTTTTGTACCTTGGCTTCCGTGTTTGGTACGAGTACGCCGCAAGTTCCTATTTCAGTGTGAGTGATCGGATTCATGTGGGTAACCGGGGAAGTTTCGGTCATTCCAAATCCTGCAAAAAAATGAATCTATTCTGCACGGGAAAACAAATGCAAATCAGTTAAGTGCAAGATGCAAAACACACCTTCTTGGAAAGACAGCGTGTGCGGATGGATACGTTCCAGGAACGCGTGGCACATCGAAGTGCTTAGCGGAGCCGCGCCAACGAATATGCTCTTGACGCTGTCGAAGTCAGACTGACGTATTAAAGGTGTCTTTGCAAAGAAAGACAACATGGGAGGTACGACGTGCAAGATTGTCGGCTGTTGTAAAAACCAACAAAAACACAAATTAGTTCTTCGCATAAACGAAACTACCCGCTCTAATTCACACACGTACCCGATGTTCTCTCAGAGCATTTATGTACATTTCGGGATCAAATTTGGGCAGAGTTACTAATTTAGCCTTTGTGTGCAACCCTACGCTCATAACTCCGGTCAGGCCGTAAATATGGAAGAACGGTAACACCGCTAACAGGATATCATCTCTGCCAACGTTACCGACAAACTCCGGTTTGCTATAGAATATCAAAAAACCATGCCTTTGTTACACCAAGAGAAAAACTGTAACATCGATGCTCTCGACATTGAAACTCGAAGCTCGAGCGCAACAATAACATCCAAAGAACGATGGAAACGAAGTTGAAAAATTGCGCTTATTAATGCCACACCCTTTAAAGCTAATGAACGGTTCCTATAAGCATTGGTTGCATTTTCACAACTATTTTACTTAAAAGAAATGAGTTATTTTCCCCAAACAACTTTCGAAAAATGCTCTACATAAATCCAGATTTGAAAACTTCTGCGATTAAAATAAAATGTAGAACTAAAACTGCCACAATGGTGCGGCTGGAAGAAATAAGTTTCAAGGACCCAAAACTTCAAGATTGTTTAATGACATCAAGGTTTAAAGACATGTAGCACTTTGTACTGTCAATGAACAGTCAAGTCTAGTGGGTATTTTCCTAACACATCTCCTGGGAACTTTAAACTGGAAACGCTCCACTTTTCAAAATAGTCACTCGCAACTTTGAACTTGGAAATATAGTATAAGGGAATATTCTTTATAAATACAGTCATTGGGGGCAAAGGATAATTGCACACTCACTCCAAAGTTGAAAACTATATCTGTAAAACCGGAAATTAATTCCTTACCATATCTGCGCAATGTTCGCGCAGAGGTTGGAGTGGGTGAGCATGACACCTTTTGGCGGTCCTGTCGTACCACTGGAGTAAGGAAGGCACACCAGGTCCTCGTACGGATCAATCTTGAGATTGTGCGGGAAATACTTTTCATCCGCGTCTGCCAACATCGCCATTGCCGGTGTGCATCCGGGTGCGTCTCCCACTGAAAACACCTCCTGCAAAAGAAACAAATTAATTCGTTAATATTTATACAGAAACAACACAGACAAATGCAGTCAGTCAATCGATGGACCTGCACGCTAGGGCTCTTTGCGGCAGCATTCACAACCGTCTCGCTGCAGAACGGAACGGTCAGAACATACTTGGCATTGCAATCGGCAAGTTGTCGTGCAATTTCTTCTGCAAAGGCACAAAAAATACCCATTGATTAGAGTGATTTTTTTAAAGGGAAATCAGTTCAAACCAACCAGTTGTGTAGATTGGGTTGACAGTTGTGACAACACCACCAACTGCAGTGGCTGCCAGGAAAGCAATAGAAAATTCCGGAATGTTGGGGCTAATGAGAGCAAGGACATCTCCTTTTCCAAATCCTCTTTTCGCCAGGGCTGCTCCAAGACGTCTTACAGCCATGTTTAAGATTCCAAACGTATAGCTTCTTCCAGTCATTCCACATTGCTGAAAATAGACAATTTGAACACTAGTTATGAAAAATTTCTTCTACTTTCATCATATTGCACATGTACACCAAACGATTACAATAACAACCTAAATATTTTCCACAAATTTTCTCCAATATTCCTCATTTAAGCCAAGTAAAAGAAAAAATTGGCACTGATAAATTTGTATTGAAATCGGTATATTATATGTCTCAAGAAACAATACATTTGCTAGCCAATTGTTTATATTTACAATAATTATGTATAAGAATGTAGTATTCAAGTAAAAAATATAAACATCAATATGTAGCCACTTCATGCTAAATGACGAGGCATAAATTTTAACTTTAAAGATTTTTCTCAAAAGATTGCATGTTGGGCCACTTTAAAAAAAATACAGATTTCTTAGAACTGTGTTATCCAAGTACTAATGGAATTTTAATTCCCACGAATTTCTACAATTCTACCATTACAGACGAGACTATATATCAAATTAGCATTCAGGACATTAATTACACGGCTATGTTTTTCCATCTGCTATGCAGTTTATTGAAAAAAATAAGACAAAGTTATAGTTTCTAAGAACCATGACGCAAATGACTTTTCCTTATTTCATAACAAGCATGCAAATTTTGTGTGTATGAACTTTTCTTCGTCGTGTTGGGCAACAACCAACATTAACATTGCGTGGGTGAAATACAAATAACAACGTACCATCCTCCTTGAAGGAGAAAAGTCGTGACTGTTATCTCGGGAGTGATAATTTCAATTGTATTTCACCACATACAGTATAAACAAAGTAACGAATATATACCAGTGATTCTTTTTACATGACGTATACAACTATAATAGAGTCTATAAAATAAACGACAAGGTTGCATTATTTTGCAATCCTTAAAATAATTAATTACGACCGAGTCAGATTTTATAACCCGCAATGTATATGAAGTGTCATGGCCGCCGTTCGAAAATCTCGTCGAATCTCGCGGTGCTCCATTTACCGCAAAACGCAATTTGAAGGGAAACCTTATTCAGACAAACATGACGTACTTTCAGTTTAGTTGAACCCGATATGTTTGAGAACAAAAAAAATGTTGTCCTCGTTCAGGATTCTTGTTTTATTACTGAATATACTAACAACTAGGATGCATGAATGGCTGAGATTTAAAAGACTGGTTACACAAGGGGCTCGGCTTGCAGCTTTGCTACGACCCAAAATGACCTCGCAAAATCTACTCTATACCACTAGCCAGTTCCACATATCATTAACCTGGGGTTTTCCACTGAAGATTTTCATCGTGGAAAATTCCATTTCGTGGATCCCCCCCCCTTCATGAAACGAAACGTGAAGATATTTTTAACAACACAAACCTGAGCAAAACAAGTCGAGCTCCGCCCAGCCCATTTTTTCTCATTTAATAGACTTCAGTTCGTACAAAAAAACAACAAAAAACAGCTAGTTTTTTTGAACAATCCATGCAAAACAAAAGTCGTCCCTCGTTTATCGCGCGGTTATCAGTTCCAGACTCTACACCGCGATAATTGAATTTCCGCCAAGTAGGATTCCAAAAATCGAATATTTTCGAAGTAAAGAGCCTAAGAAACCTGTTTACGACCTTCTAAAAATATGGTTTTTAGCATTATTACCCAAGATAGCAAGAGAAAATAATTGTATATTTAATTACACAAACAAAATACGCACAAGTATTAGGAAAAAACCGCGATAGAGTGAAGCCGCGAAAGTTGGAACGCGAAACCGCGAGTGACGACTACTACTTTTCTTACAAATTTGGATGAAAAATTAAGGTTTAACCTGGCTAATTAATTCGTAAAAAAATTATCTTTAATATTAAAATTTGCAGAGTTTATAAAACAACTATATATCCTTTCTTTGGAAGGCTTTAAAAAACTTTAAACTTCATTAAACCCAGGTGTTTTTTTCTCTCTTGGCCTCAAAACGACGGACTGACAAGTTGACGTTCAAGGACGAATTCTTTCATGTACTATCTTTCAGGGAATTTATTAGAGTGTAATGTCCAAGCCAAACTGAAGACAACCTTGGATTATTGTCATCATACAATGAACTTGGGCTCAATGTTTTCTCACAGTCCCAACATTTTAACACATAATAGACAGACATCATTAACACAATTGCAACAGCGGCAGAATAGAAACATCGTTGCGCAATATTATCATTTATATATGTAACTGTTCACAGACAGCCACAATTAACACTTTCCCAACTATAATTTCCTAATCGTAATTGAAAGCTTTTCAGAGAAAGAGCCAAAGTGTGTACTTTGGACGCCATTGCACCAGTTTGTCCAGGTGTACGTTTTAGACACTTGAAAGTCCAATAAGCATAAATGAGAACTACGGTCTAATTTTCTTTTCCCATAACTGCAAACATGATGACCGGTTTCGCAACTTTCTACAAGAGTGCAAAGTTCGCACTTTTCAATCATGAATGCGAATCGGTCACACACAAGATTTGAGTTTCCTCTATCCAAAGTGCAATGTTCACTCGCTATATGCGTCCATATCCGGCTCTCTAAATTCACATCAAATCTATCGTCGATCGATTCGTATGTGTCCACATCTGAATTGCGAGTCCAAAGTCCACCTACTAAAATACCGTATACAAATGATAAATGACACTACCAGCCACACGCAGACCGATATGCCAAATCCAGTCTTTAATACGCTGCAAAGAGCTGGATTTGAAACGGCCATGGAAAAACATCCTGAAATAAACCAGTGATCCTTTTCTTGGCACTACTATCGGGTTTCCAAAGCAGCCTTAATAAGGAATTTACTCTATATATATTTAAATGTCGCCGTTTTTCCATATAAATGCCCAAATAAATAGCTAGGGGGGCTACAACAGGATTGAGGAATGAAACGAACGTGCCAGTGCCAGCTTGGTATTTCTTCCGATTGATGGCGCTCGTCGTAGCGGATCTACTATAATAAAAACCTCTACATTTCTCGAATCTATACAGTCCGCCTGATTATCGGAAATTAACTAATAATTACGAATTTTAACAGCAGAAACACTTGGAACATATGCTGCTCATATTTGAATTCAATTCACCAAAAACCAAATCTCAAGGCACAAATTGGAAATCTCCTTGTGCCACTTGTTTCTCTCCAAGTGAAAATCCCCTGACCTGCATTCAATCGATATATAGAATATCAATCAATGATCAATATATACATACACAAAGTAGTCATTAATTGTAATTTGATAATGCTTTTTCATGAAGCATATCATTGCCCTTTGCAAGCGTTTTGTTTTCTAGTCGCGTACGAAACATGTTTATGCCGAGTCAATTTAGTGATATGTCCAAGGACAACTTTTGTAAACGTTACAATGGTGCAATTATAATGGTTACTGGGAATTTACACACGAAGAGCTGATGCAGACTTCCGGGTTTGGCGTTGGTTTATACGGGCCAAGATTTTAAACAGTACTGACGCGTTTAATCTCAAGGTGAAAGCTCTTGCAAAAAAAATAGAATATAAAATCTAACCTTGTACGTATAGGTATGTATTGTATTACGTATGTGATGTTGAAAAAAAAGTAGAAGACAGACGTGATTTCCACTGCAAATATGTGATATTACATAGTGGGTGCTGTGTCCTTGGCGACTTTCCACAAAACCAAAGTACACGATCGGACACGCCCCCTTGCTTTCATGTTGATAAACATTCGTGACGTCAATCGGTTCCCAGCCAGAAGTCAAAAATCTCTTTCAAGCGTCTTTTTTTTACATTCTCCGCCATTGCGCCGCCATTTGTAAACAAAATTATAACTACGACTCGATTCTATGTGCACGTGAATTATGGGTCAGTGGGGTTAGAAATCGCAAGCCTACTGCGAAAATATCATGCATATTCACGATATAGAAGTTTGAAAGAAGGCTACAGTACATATTCGAACTGTAGACAAGCAGAACCAGCAGAGGAAAAAGCGCAGACATCGTAACCAGGCAAAGATGTGACGTCACGCAGCGTTGTCTACCAATCGCACACTGGAATGTCGTTCTTTCATTGACGCGTTACCGTGCGTGACGTCACAACTCCTCCCTTTTAATGCCCGGCTTTCCAACAACAAAAACCAATCGACCGATACCATTGAAAATAAGCTTTCGCAACCTTTTTTGGCACAATTCCTGCCACTGAAATGATTCCCCATGCATATTCACGATATAATAGTTTCAAAAAAAAGCTGAGCTATCGTAAACAGGCAAAGATGTGACGTCACGCAGCATCGTCTACCAATCGCAGACTGGAATGTCGTTCTTTCATTGGCGCGTTACCGTGCGTGACGTCACAACTCTCCTCCCTTTAAATGCCCGGCTTTCGAACAACAAAAACCAATCGATCGATTCGATTGAAAAGAAGCTATCGCAACTTTTTTTTGGCACAATTACTGCCACTGAAATGATTCTCCCATTGATCGAATGGGGGAAAAAAATGGAAGTGTTTTCATGTTATTTACCAGTGCTGTGGCAGCCGACATGGATTCCGAGCCCTGAAGCATATATTCTGCATACGGGATGCATGGAAGCTCGATTTCTGGAAATGGGCTGCGCACAATTCTAGGGCCGATGACTTGGGGCTGCGACTGTTGCTGCTGCTGCTGTTCCTCAACGGCCGAAGTGTGCTGAAGTCGCCGTCTTTGCTTGTCATCCACACAATCTGAAGATGAAGACGATGGTGATGCGAGCAGAGACAAGGGCTTCGGCGCAAGTTGACGTCCAAGAAAGTTGCAAGACAAGGGCCGAAATGCTGCCATTTCTCTTCCGATTGTTGTTTTTTCTCAAGCAGATCTGTAAAGAGTGCATCAACAAACAAAACACCCTACATATTAAACACAATTTCCTATTTATTATTTCACTTTTATTCTCCCCATTAAGCAATTTACTGCCGAATGACATAATCAAATGTGCCCTGTATTTCCCATAACATTTTTTTCACTTCTTCACTAGATCAAGGCAATCGTAATCGTGCACAGACAGCCTTGGTATACCTGATTACAATTTCGTAAAATAAAAAGATGCAAATATTTGGAACGCATAAACGACAATTTCTTTTAATTTTTTTTTTCAAACCAGTTTACATTTTTCGCGTGAATAAACGTACATAATGTATTAAAAATCCACATTCTACCAGTACTACAAAACTAGTATGTAGTGAAAGCAGATCTTGGAGTCACGGCCACAACAAGATGAAAGGTGCAATTTCACAGCAAAAACACATTTAGGTCACACAATGTTTTCAGGGCCATTTTTTGTTTTTACTTCAACACAATAAGTGTATTTTCCGCTCCCTGTAATTTGCAGCATAAAAATAAGCTTATAGCACACTTTTGCTTTTATTACAGTACACATTCGTAAAACTATTAATTTTGTAAGCTTGAAAGGAGATAGGAGGGGGGAAGGAGGGAAATGGCGCAATTTGATTGCATTGGTGCGCAGACAGGGGCGTAGCTTAACTCTCATTGGCCTAACCAGGGGGCGTTTCGAGGGACTGCCAGGCTCTTCTTTCAACCAACTTGTCCCCCTACGACGTCCTCAAAATTCAACTACAGTAAATAAACCTTGCCTGCTGGCTCTTTACCTCTTTTTTTCCCCCAACCATATTCATTTGCCAACTCGAACCAGGCGCTAACACGTTTTCAAAGTCATCGCCATCAAGGATTTCTGTTGACCAATTAATCCTCTGGCAATTGTCTACTACGCATGCGCGCACTGTCGGGGGGAGGGGGGGGTCTTTTTTGTGTGTATCATAATTGCAACCATCCATGACTGGAATATATACGACGTATGAAATAAATGATAAGATGGATGGCCATCGTATCCTGTCCATTCTCGTTTAAAAATGGCGGCTAATGTTACAGTTTTTGAGAAGGGCAATGGCCACATGTATTTATTTCCGAAAATATTTTGTGCACAGGTGCACATAGTACTGTAAATAAGTTAGATTCTCGGTAGTTACTTACTTTCCTAGTGTTTTGAAAAACTGTTTCTTCTTTATTTATATTCCCAACATCGATTACTTTCTCCTGAAATTGCCATCCCCCTCACAGAAATGACCCGTTTCTTGTGCGCAATACAACAGTGACGTCATCCTTGAACCCGATTCGCAGTTAGGTCTGCTAAAGAGCAAACGATTGGTCTACGGTCCTGTGTGACGTCACAGAGGAACGAGCCGGATTCAAAATACGTGGCTGCGCCATAATTAGTACGCCCACACAATGTTGTCATCATAATTCTTCTCGATACACAGTGCATGAATCGACTTTTCTCTAGCATTCATCCATAAATTCCCCGAACGATAGCAAGTTATTTTGTTGGCCCGGTGCCAGACAAAGTGTACATAGATAAACCATAGCAGAAATGTCAACAACGGGCGGCTTCGCAGCAACATTCGGGCGTCAACACCGCCAAAATTACACGTACAGAAACATATGCAATGCCCATCTCAGTTACTTTTTAAATTACGAATTGAATACGAGGCAATATCCCGGCGAGAAAACGACAAGAAACTTGCCGATGCAAATGGCGCCGCATACATTTTTAAGGAAAAACGTCAATAAAAACGACTTACTTACCCTCAAAACACGGCAAGCGGCGAAAATCTCTCGTATTTCGATCACGAAAGGCGATAACCAGAGAGATGTTTCCCCCTTTTCTTGAAAAACAAATGGCTGTACGTTGAAATGAATTTGCGAAAAATGTTCTATTATTCTGTTTACACGTCCGTCTGGCACGGCGGGAAAAGGCTTTCTGCCTTCCCCGCCCCCAAGTCCGTTACCTTCAAAGGTCTTGTGCGCGATGACGTCATGACCACGCCTACGCACACCTTCATCCCCATTGGTCGGCTGAGACACTACTTCGCTGCAGCCCAACATAGGCGTGTCTCTGTACGTCCTCTGCGAACGATTCGAGTCACGTGGTTTCCAATGGCGCAATTCGACACAGTATTTATGATTAATAAAATATTGGCAAATGTTGTTGGCGTCACGAGTTTGCAACAAAAAATTGATTGTTTTCGATGCATTAAATTAGTTTCGATTTTCACAAGGTTTTAATAATAATAACAATAATAACAAATACGATTAGTATAGTTAAATTCCGATAAATTCTGAACATCAGAGAAAATCATGTCGAGATTCTAGCTTTCGTTTGATGTTAGCATTAACATTCGGCAAAGATTCCATCTTTTTGGCAGACATCTGTCAAAAGCGAAAAAAGTGAACAGATGAATGAAATGTAGGTACTACAACAAAACAGACAGATAAATAAGATTAGCGTGATAACAGCTATGCACATATAGAGCAAATCGGTTCACCCAATCGATACTGACGTCATCAATGAGACAAGTTAGTATACAAGGAAGCAAGCATTCCCCCTTCAAATTTGTGTAAAATGATAAAGAAACCCATATTGCAAATGTACAAAGCAATGAAAATAAGAGCATTCAAAGAGTTATAGGAAGAAAACTTGTTATGAAAGAAAGGAAAGTGACTGAAAAATTAACCTCGATTTTTTGTGCCATGTTCACTTCATGTGGGTATGCAATGAAATTGGTCACGTGACCTGTTCCACCAGAACCAACTCTTCCTGTACGTCCAGCTCGATGGATATAGTCAGACATAAACGATGGGAAATCGTAATTTATGACATGACGTACCTGGAATATAAAACGAGAAATTTGCATTGCTGATTACGAAAGTAGTTCATCAAACAATTCCGAGAAACCTAAATTTCTTATGCAGAAAGCATCACAAATCAATTCGCATATTGCAATTTTAACGCCAATCTCCTCCAAGGTCGATGGCATAGGTCCTTTTAATACGAACATTATACGATTAAATTGTCTAAGGTGTGTTTTATGGACTGGAATAAATGAAACTTGTGTCATAAAAATGGAATTAATACGTATTTCAGGTACCAATTAATATACAAGCATTACTAAGACATCGTCTATTATTTCTCAACATCTTAACAATAGAATAACATCTTAAAATGATGACTGGAGCTTGCTTCGTACATTGGACTTTAGTTATTAATGATAATCTCCCCCAGCGGAAAAATAAGTATAATTGGCAGTCTTCCCATTTTGGCTGAAACACGAAATTGACATTGAGAAATTAAATGACATGTGCCAGGGTACATGAAAACATCGTTTTACTAGTGTCATACAATATTCATTTAATATAATTAATATTTTTATCCTCTTTATGCTTCTCGTATCTCAGAGCGTATAATAACATTGTTTAAAATGTCTGGAAAAGCTTGCACGCTCATGAACTTGGACGTCTTTTATGTATAAGTATATATTGTGCAACCATGTCGTAATAAAATACAGTCAAGGAAATAGTGCTGACTTGTGACAAAAGTGATTTATGTTGAGAACAAAATGAAATTCAGAGACCGAAATGCGTTTCAGTTGCCACACAACTATGCAACTACATATATAGCACATAATTTCGCAAAAGAAATAAAAATAGACTCACAAAAATACTGATATCATAGTCAGGATCTTGTATTTCAAGAACATTAAACATTATCGTCTTTAGATTACACAATTTAGTAAGTATCTTTAGACATATATGCGGTAAGCAGACTCGGTTATGAAGTAATTTTCACATGGGTACGCGACGGCCGCATCAAGGATCACATTGATGATTTAAGTACATACGGTATTATGAAACAAATGTTATTTTTACCCTGATTGTGTCGAGTCCTCTCGAACCAAGATCTGTACACGATATAACGTTGACTAACCCCTCCTGGAACTTCACGAATCGGCCCACGCGAAGCTGAAATATTGTTAGATTTGTGACAAAACAAAACATATGGTTGGGATAACACGAAAACTTACATTGGCGTTCATGTCCCCGTGAAGATTGATGCAGTTGACACCATTTTCGTTAAGAAACATCGATACGAAATCGCAAGTTGGCGAATTCTTGCTGAATATCATGACGGGCTTATTTTTGGCGACATCCAATTTGACTAGCTTCAGCAATTCAGCTGAAAACGAATTACTTGTTTGCTCTGCCAAACTAAATATAGGCAAGCTGTTCTAATTTTCAATGTCTAATCATTTACCAGTTTTTTGAGATAGCTTCAATCTTATGAACTTCTGGGGCACGTGAGGCATTAACCTGTGCAGATGACTCGTGCTGACTTTATGCAGCGATGAGATCTGAATGAAATTGTCAAAGAGTTCAAGTGTGCAATAACCACTACAAAATATTAATACTGTCAAAACTTGACTTTACAAAGTCAATCATTGTATGTTGCATAGATATAAAATTAGCAAAGTCGACAAAATATTGCAGTAACAAGCTTTGACTGTACAGTGGAACCTCGGTTTACGAATAACCCGGAATACGAGAAAAACATTTGCACCGTATGCCTTTTTTTGGACATCAGTGTAAAACAAAATGAGGTTCAAATATCCAGAAAGTGTAACTTGTAAAGAGATTCTGACAGTGAACTGCCAATTAATATTGTTCTTATTAAGGGAGGAGTTAATTTATCAATTATTTTTATTGTTAACTACATTTATTTATGGTGTATGAGCAATTCTAGTTAACTCGGATGAATTAAACTCTTAAACCGAGGTTGCACTAAATATGAAATGAATATACACATCGATGATGGGATGGAGAATGACATCAAGATTTCTAGGAATTGTCGCTCCAACCAGACACAATTGAACATTTGCATCAAGATTAGTTGTTGCTCCAAACTGAAATTGAAAAAGCAAGCAGCTCAAGAAAAGTAAAGTGTATAATTACAATTCAAACCGATAGTATTCACATTAATCTTTTTAAGCAACTGAAGAAGGGGGTGGCTGAAACTGTCATCTAGCAAGGAATCGGCTTCGTCAACAACCACATGACGAAGATTATCAAGTTTATATATTTCTGCAACAGAAGTTATAATTTCCCAGGTGAAGAATTTCCAGAGCGCTCTCATCAAAAGCGCAAACACTATACTCACGATTAGATACCAATTTCTTGAAAACGCCTAACGAAGATACAATTATATCTGTATTTTCCAAAACAGGTTTTGATGCTAATTTCTATAATAAACATATAAAAGATATAGAAACAATATCAAATCTATTAAAATCAATGCAAGCAGTACCTTAGTTCCTAGTCCTCCAATTAACACTTTGCACGTGAGATCAAGCTTTCTAATAAGTTGTTCAGTGACAGACTAATGTACAAAACTGATGCATTAGCAGATTGTTAACAATATTTCTATATTCAACACACCCCAATCTGCTCTGCAAGTTCTCGGCCCGGAGTAATTACAATGGCGGTAGGAGAATTAAAGTCGCGATTTGGCACGTCACGCTGTACAATTTGTTGAATAATCGGCAACAAATATGCCAGAGTTTTCCCACTGCCTGAACAAAATAACAATTACTTTAATTTGGAAGAAATCTAGATGAACTACTTATATGTAGCCTATAATAGGACCTGTTTCCGAAGAACATAATACGTTGCGTCCTTTCAAGATGTGCGGAATAACCAATCGCTGCATGAAATAAATGTAACAGAAGTCACAAATGGTTTTGTTATTTCAGCAAACAATTCAATTCCTGAATTTGCAATAATACATTTTTAAAACTATAACCTGAATGTCAGTGGGAAATTCAAATCCTAATTCATTCAAACTTTGCAACAGAGGAGAGGCTATTCCAATGTCAACAAAAGATTTCCTTGTATCCTTGTCGTTATCATCATCATTAAAAGCAGGATTCTGTTTTAATATAGCAACAATAATTTAGAAGCGAGTATTTTTATGTCAATATGAAGTGAAAAAACACAAGAGCATCTAACCCCAGTGTGGCCATGTATTACAAAATAATCTCCAACTGATTTCCTATTTAACCATCCTTGCGTAGTCAATGGTACAGCTTCCAGTTTCCCATAAGTTTGATTCTTGTAGTAATTGAATATTTCCCTTTTGCACATCACAATAGGAATATTTTCGTTGCCTGCGCGAGATTTCTTCACAATTTTCAATTTGTTTTTCTTTACAAGTCGAGCTTTGTGCTTCTTTAATGCTTGTTGAACAGAAGCTGGAACAGTAATCACTGGGGTTTTTGTTGTAATTTCAGCCTAGCAAGTTAAAACGGGCAAAAATTAAATATATATAGCACATGCATGCAGTTCGCCATAGGCCTACCATTTGCAAAAATTCCACTTTCAAAGCACAAATTCGATTCTGGAACAAACGAAACTGAAACAGCAAATACTTGGTTAGCATTAGTAATCCTTCAAATCACAAAATCAATAATTAAATCACGAAATACCATGATAGCAATTAAAACAAAACGCAACAACAGATTCAAATCCCTTGCACCCAACTAGACTTGCCTCCTAATGATACACATAACGCCATCTGGCGGTGCACACGTTTACTAATCACTTTGGCTCATATTTTCAGCTACGTATTAAACGTAAATTCAATTGAAAACGAATACATACACTCCAGGAATTGTGATAGATGTGGAATGCAGATAAAATATGTATAGTTTTCCATAATGGTTTATTAGATTAGACTGTTACCAAAGGAATCAAAAGTTATATAATATAAATCTTCACGGTACAAACATGTCACATAACTTCGTGCACAATCCAAAATCAACTTCAGCAGATTTCTTGTACAAATAACCAGATGACAGAATAGGAAAACTATTCCAAAAATATAGCCAAGCTGTGCAAATTTCACAACAAAAATTCATATATTAAGACTGGTCTGCGTCTGCCTATTATTAATTGGGAAAGAAGACATTTGAGAAATTTACAATATTTTACAAATGATTCAATCTAAATTGTGCAATATAATGGATGAACATTTTCTTTTAATTCCAGATTTTGATATTCTCAAAATACAATAACTGCAATTGTAACAAATTTTGCACAACTGAACAACAAGGTCCCCACGTAAAAATTCAATCCAACTCATAAATAAATTTCCACAATTCGATTGCAGCCAATACATTCTGAAACATATAAACATTATAGTTATTTTTACGTAGCATAACTACAAACAAAAAGATTTAGTGACTTTAGGACAACAGCACGATTCCCTTATATATGTACACATCGAAACTTGTTCGCGCCAAACAAGTTGGCGACTATATCGTTACGAGAAAACGATGCAGGTTTCTCGGAAATATAATCTTCACGATTCAGACATAAAGTATGCACGGATAGAGAAGCCCTAAAATCTCTGCACGAGCTACGTTACAAAAGATATTACATGATAGTCATAATGACACAAAATTCATAACAAGAGTGGAAGGGCCTGCTTTGCTGAAAACAATTTGGAAATTAAAAATATATATATATATGTATATGTTATGAATATCAAGTAAAATATAAACAGACGGCAGCAGGCAATCAATCCGATTACTTAGGCATTTTGTACATTTTCTTGTTGCGAACGAAACTCTTGGCCTCCTTCGCGAGACGGCCGACGTCTTCGTCCGTGTCATCGTCGCTTTCTTCGGGATTGTACTCGTCGGACTCATCGTCTAAGAAATCTTCATCGCCTTCGTCGACGTCACTGTCACCATCTGCATCTTTTGCACAAACAACGCAAGTTACAATAATTCAACAACATCGTTTCCGTCGCTGTCTTACATCTGGCTAATTTAGCTGCCTCGCGCTTTGGCCGAGATTTCTTGGTGTGCTTAAATTCCCTTCTGTGTTTTGGGTTCTTTCTACATTAACAAAAATGTGTTACAATTCCCTTTTTCTCTTCAATATCTAAACAGCTTAGCTTACCGGAAGCAATCTACCCCGTACTCGCACTCGGGCTTCTCGTCCTGCTCGTCGTTCGCATCTTCGCCTTTGTCCGAAGAGTAATCTGA
>WWPM01024517.1:0-21973 GCA_023279145.1 Glomeris maerens | reverse complement strand
GAGTGCGGCGACAGGCGGCAATGAAGCGAAACACGTAGGCCGTCGCACGGAGGAGCCGGGAGAGGCTGCTGAAGCGCCCGATATCCAGAAGGGCTGCCGGGGCGAGGGTGGACACCCAGAGCGAAATCTGCACAGGTTTGCGGCACTCCGGAAGTGGCACCGGAGCCTTCGGGCTGTCAGCTGGCCATTCGGAGACAGGGAGGGTCAGCCAAGAAGGACCCGGCCACCAGAGAGATGAAGCAGCCAGCGTCGCGACAGGAACACCACAGGAAAGGAGGTCAGCCGGGTTGTCAACCCCCGGACAATAGCGCCACTGATCGGGGGAAGTAAGCGTCTGGATCTCGGAGACGCGATTTGCGACGAAGGGCAGCCAACGGGTCGGGGACCCGCGGATCCATCCAAGAGCGACCGCCGAGTCGCTCCACAGCGTTGCGAACTGGGGGGCAAGGTCAATCGCGGAGCAGACGAAGTGCAGGAGGCAAGCGCCAACCAAGGCAGCCAGGAGTTCCAAGCGCGGGAGGGTGACCCGCAGTACCGGTGCGAGGCGTGACCGACTGCACAGAAGGGAAGGCGAAGGATCAGAGGAAGACGCACGGTGAAGGTACACGGAGGCACCGTACGCACGTTCCGAAGCGTCGCAAAACACGTGGAGGGAGCAAGAAGGGCGGGCTAAAGACAAGAAGCCGGACCAGCAAGGCGGTCGCAGGGAAGGCAGGTGCTGCAGATCACGCGCCCAGGCGGACCAGCGAACGGAAATGTCCGATAGGAGAACTTCATCCCACCTGAGCCCACGCGTCCAGGTGTCTTGGAAGATGATCTTCCCTGAGACAGCGATGGGGGTGAACAGGCCGAGGGTGTCAAAAAAGCATGCGGTCGAGCTGAGAATGGAGCGCTTGGTTGCCGGGGAGGAAGACGTGGGGCAGATCGTATCCCAGGGGGTGGAGGAGAGCGTGTCTGAGTCGACGTCCCACATGACGCCGAGGACTGAGGTCTGCATCCGGAACGAGACGTTGCTGGCGTGCCACAGGCGTTGGAGAGGACGGGAGTTGGATGCCCACTTGGCCATGGGCAATTGGATGGTGCCCATGAGGTCAACGAGCTGGGAGTGCAGGATGAGGCATGAGGTGTCGTCGTCCGCACCCGAAGTGAAGTCGTCCATGTAGAGGCTGCGATCGAGGACCGCAGCGACGGAGGGGAAGCGTTGCTGGAGAGATTCCGCCAGTACCCGAAGCGAAGCAGAGAGGAGGAAGGGACTAGGGGAGAAGCCGAACGGGAGCCGGGAGAACCGGTACGTGGCAATGGAGTCGGCTGCCGTAATGGACCCGTCAGAGGAGGTAGCGAACCACAGGAACCGAGTGGCGTCCCTGTCGTCCTCGTGGAGGACCAGCTGCAGGAAGGCCTGGCTGACATCCCCGACGAGGGCCTTCTGGTGTTGGCGAAAGCGGAATAGGGTTGCCACCATATCAGGTAGGAGATTGGGTCCTGCCTCCAGGGTATCGTTGAGAGGAGGCGAGGAGCCGACGTGGGAGGATGCGTCGAAGACGACATGCCAGGAAGTTTTGCCATCTTTCAGCCGACGGACCGCGTGGTGGGGGAGATAGAACGTCCGTCCTGGCGTGGGCGGGGCGCCCCCTACTTGCTCGACGTGGCCCTTTGCCACATAGTCCGCCATCAGAGCGGAGTACGCAGAGCGGAAGGCTGGATTGCGGTCCATGCGGCGGGCAAGCGCCTGGAACCGGGTGAGGGCAACGGGGTAGTTGTCGGACATCAGAGTGCACCCGGCCCTCCAAGGAAGGCGAACCACCCCCGCTGGTCCAGGATTGCGAAGGACGCACGAAAGCGCTGGAGACATTCATCGATGTGGGGAGACGCCACAGGGTCCGGAGAGGTCTGCACGCCGATAGTGTCCAGGTCCCACAAGGACCACACGGCCTCGTCGGAGGGGGTATCGGCGGTGCGGACGACGCCGACTGGAGTGCAGTGGACAACGGCGTGGGTCCGGCTGCCATTGAGGACCCAACCAAGATGGGACGGGAGGAGGACTAACGTCTCATTAATGGGAATCGGGCTGTCCTTCTTCATAACCCTCCAATAGAAGTCCGTACCAATGAGGAGCCGGATCGGAATGGCCGAGGCGCTGTCTTCCGGATCGGCCAGTGCGAGGCCTCGAGCCAAGGCGTGCTGGTGAGCGTGGCCGGGGGCAGAAGGATGCGGTATGTATTCGCCAGGGGACTCGAATGCCAAAAGGGTGGTGGAGAAGTGGGACGTCGTAAATGCCAGGTGGAGACGGACGAGGCGGCAAGTGGAGGCAGGGGCGGAGTCGGCCTCAAAGGCGTGGATGGCCAACGGAGCAACACTCACGACCGCTAGGTGAAGGGCTGCGATGACGGAGGGATGGACGAAAGAAGACTGGCTGCCTGGGTTTAACAAGCAGCGGACAGTGAGAGAGTCACCACGGGGTCCGGTAAAAACAACTCGAGCAGTCTGCAGGTAGGTGAAGGCCGGCAGGGGAGTGTCGATGTGGTGGACCGCCGTGGTGGTCGACAACGCAGGAGGCGGGCAGGCCGGGGAAACCGTGCAAATTGAGGTGTGGTGCGTGGTGCGGTTGCAGGAGAGGCAAGTGATGCGACCCTGCTGTGGGCAGGTGCGAGAGCCGTGGCCAGTGTGCAGGCAGATGAAACAGCGGCGGGCCTCACGTAGCTTTGTGCAGCGCGCCTGGGGGCAAGTGATTGAGGGACAGTCATGGCTGAGGTGCTTAGTTGAATCGCAGTATGCGCACCACAGGTGCGGTACTTGCTGTCTGAGCGGTCGCAGGGGCGTGCGGTTGCCTGGGTCCCTTTGGTCGGGGCTGCTGCGGACGGTGAGAATACGACGGCAGCCCTGGTCCCTTGGTGGAAACAGCGAAGGAGGAGGCGGCGAGGGGGGCTGTCGCCTGGGAAGGCAGGGTCCCCTTGATGGTGGCCGTAGCCAGAGCGGCGTCTACCACGGTGGACAGAAAGGCGAGGAGGGCCATCAAGTCCGTTTCGTCTTTACTGCAGGAAAGGGTGTGGTGGAGCCACCTGTCGCAGACGGAGTCCGGAAAGGTCCAAAGAATGTTTGGAGCCAAGAGGCGGCCGTAAGCCCACACGGGCTCCTTTAAGCGCCTCTAGGGCCTGGACGCGGCTGAAGCACTGAATGAAGGCCTCATTCAGCTCCTGCGCAGAGGGGTCGTGGAGAGGAAGCATGGAGTCTAAAAAATTCACGTGGGCCTGGATAATAGCGCCCTTCTTGCTGTACTTGGTTAAGAGTATGGTTTTGGTCCTCTCGTAGGTTTCTGCGCTGAGCTAAATGCCGTTGACCAACACAAGCGGCTCCCCGGAGAGGAAGGATCTCAGGAACAGGTGTTTTTCTATGGGGGATATGTGGGGGTGGGCGTCGATGGAGGCGGAGAACTGTTCGAAGAACCGCTGCCACTGGGAAATGTCCCCGTCGAAGTGGGCAAGGTTGAGGGCGGGGAGGCGGGATTTAGCGAGGAAGTGGTGGACGGGAGTAGGCGAAGAGTCTGGATTGATTGACGCAAGGGACGAGCCGGGGAGAGGCGGTGAAGGGACGAGTGGGCCGCCACCGTGCCCCGCGAGACTATGAGGTACCTGAGGCGGCGATGGTGCGGCGAGCAAGGCCTGCCCCGCCGAAGAAGGGGGCGGCGGAGCGTCGGTGCCCTGGAGGATGCGAGAGGCACGGCGCAGGACCCTGGTAACGGCTTCGTAGCGTTCCTCGCAAGCGGTGAAGTCTTCGTCGAATTCGGCCTCCGAGAGCGTGTCCTGGACGGCAGAGTCCAATACCTTGCGCTGGCGAAGGCGGCCACCAGCACGTCATGCTGGAGCCCCAGTTCCTCTATGTCGGACGCGGAGCACAGGTCGGAAACCTTGTTGAGAAGGCGGGTGGTCGAGGCCCGAGCCGCCTTGCGACGGCGCCTGAGGATGACAGGATTGGTCGCTGCGTCAGCCATGGAAGACGATGGAGGCGCCACGGCGAAAAGGCGACCGCGGCTGGAGAGCGGAGGCCGCGGCTGCGAGAGAACGGCCGCGGGGGGGTGAGCGGCGGAGACGGCCGGGAGACGGCGGCCGGCGCAGAAGAACGGCGGGCGCGGAAGAAGAACGGCGGGCGCGGAAGAAGAACGGCGTCAACGGCCGGGAAACGGCGGCCGGCGCAGAAGAACGGCGGCCGCGGCAGGTCGGAGAGCGTAGAGAACCGCGCTCGAGGAAGGCAGCGGCGAAACGGCGGCGACGAAACGGCCGCGGCAGCCGGAGAAGGCGAGAAAACGGCGCTGGACGGCAGCGGCGGTGAAATGGCGGCGGGATAACTTCCGCGACGGCTGGAGAAGGCGCGAACGAGGGCCGGACGGCAGCGGTGGTGAAATGGCGGCGGCGAAACGTCCGCCCGGGAAGAGAGGGGCCACGCACAGAGGCTGCAGGACACACTGGCGGGCGACAGCAACGGCGGACCGCAGCGCGGCACCGACGGATGGCGAGCGAGATCGGCCGGAGAAGGCGAGCGGGAGACGAACGGCCGGAGGCGGGCGAGCGAACGGACGCGGACGATCGGCGATCGGCTGGAGGGCGGGCGATCGGCGATCGGCAGGAGGGCGGGCGATCGGCAAGGAAGGTCCGGCCCTGGATCATGAGGTAGGTTTCGGCACCATAATGTTGGGTGTCGCGACCGTGAAAGAAGGAGACGTGGTCGCGGAAATAATGATTTTATTTGTAGTCAAGTTTTAAAACGTTTGGCCCTTTTATAAGGAGAGAAGGACCACGGCCTAAAGGACAGTGACCTAGGAACCCTAGGTCACGGAAGAAGGTAAACAAGGGGCAGAATAAATCGGTCTCGGCCGGTTCTGACCCCCTTAAGATTCCACAGTTGCAGTGTGGCTACCAATGGCCAACACCTCTCTCCCTTATGTTACGGGTTGTGCCAAGGGCAAGACGGGCAAGCCATGGATTGCATAACTTGCGAAATGTGACATGTTACGCAATCACGGGAAAACCGGTGACCCAAGTTTTCCTCGCTGGTCCTTCTGTTAGAAAAAGTCAGTCGTTCGTTCGAACCTGGCTGCGCCTGACAAGTTTTCGAAAAGGCATGCCATCCCGCTCGAAATAAATTTGTAACGATATAGTAAAAACCGTCAATTATCAAATCAAGTCGGATTACACTGCACTGAATGTGTAAATAAGCTGTTTTATTTCTATGCTGAAATAAAAATCAAGGCAAAATCTACCTTACAACGAGTATTTTGTCGACTATCCCGTACAAGGGAACGGAAACCCCGACTCTCCACTACAACTACATGTACATGTGCTGAAGATGATTCTTATATAGGATGAAGGTGCAATAGAACAATAGGCAATTCAAATTTAAGCTATATGTATGGCTTGACTCGTGGCTGAAGATTGATGAATGCTTACAAAACCATTCAGTGAAGCAACAAGAGTGTATGTCGATCATCACAAGGACACAAGCGACTGTTCGAAAATAGTTTTCAAAATAACTCTAAAAATAATTTGTGAGCTTTTGTGCAATCTACTGTTTGGAAATTAAGTGTTTTGTTTTACGTATACTATACTGTTCAACTAACAATCGATTATTGTGGAAAGGTTGATTGGTCTAGATAAGAGGAAATGTGTACTGCTAGCAACCTGAGTGCTACAGAGCATGTGCTGCAAAGATCAGCCTACAGATTTAATTATGGAACACGAATATAAATTATTGGGTAAATGCATTCAACCATTAATCTATCTAGATTTTTTTTATCATTCCACGAGTTTCATCGTTTGTAGGTTTGTTAGCAGATAATATAGTCATAGCAATAATTTGTAATGGCCTAGTTCTCCAACTGGCCTTACTGTTGCCAAGACACAGCTTTTGCCCGGCCTGGCTATGGTAATGGCGCGGTGGTCAAACGTCCTTACACTGCAATGGCGCAGTTTCCAACCGGCTTTGCAGCAACCTTCCCAACCCGCAATGGTTGATACCATTTGCAGAGGGAAGAGCATTGGGTCAAGTCCATGTCCATGCCCTCCCCCCCCCCCCCCCGTGTAAATCCAAGTTGACCGTCCCAAGGTCGACTTGGTGCGCTGAAGCCTATCATAACTCAGTAAGAGCGCCAGCCCGCCACCTGAGCTTGGCTATTGGCAAGGCCGCCTAACCACCTGACTGTAGGTTGGCGAACAACCAGCGCCACCCCTTTTACACCATATAGAAGGGTGCGCTCAAGCCACAAAAGACACTGACTCTTGGAGAGCACCTTGCTTGCAAAGAAGTGTCCTACATCTGAGACTGTGGCAGAGTAGACTTTGGTACCTTTGGGCCAAGCCTACCTGTGTGGGACTCAACCTCGCGTTTGTATACAAGGCTTGGCTGACTCTCTAAACTCAGTATAGGAAAGTAAGGATTGAGGTTCGGACTCTCCCCCTTTCCTTTTTGGCGACGTACAATAAGGGAGTGGCAGTGAAGCTCCGACACCCTTGTCAGGCGGACTAGCTGTCTATTCTTTTTGTGTAACAGTTGCCCCCTATATTGCACCTGAGTCGTAGACCTCCCTCTCGGGACGGACCGTGGTTTGCAATATACGCTCACGGGAGGCGCTCACACCCCCACCCCAATTGGTAGGAATGAAACCTTCGCAAGGGCTACGTTTTACGGTCTCGCACGTCTGAGAGGTTAGTTACAGCACCATACTCCTATTCTTGAGTGGTTGTGATAAACACCTCCACAAGGGCTACGTTTTACAGTCCCGAGCGTCCGAGAGGTTAGATCACAGCACCAATCAAAAAACCAGTGGTGATTTCCAAGGAAAGATGTTGAAAGCCAACGTCAGAAATCTCAGACGTTGGCCATCTTTCAACAGCTCGAGCGACTCTTAGCATTGGGGTGACATAAGGTTACACAATCTAAGGTTGCGAACCAGTGTGCAAATGTAAGATAAGTGATGACTGTTTAGCATTGTACGAGTGAGAATTATTGTGGAAATATACTCAGTGTGTTGTTAGATACAATTGAGTGGTTTCATGCATTATTTTCGCGTATGGTATTAACAGACCATTACAAATTAACATATTCATATGAAGTCAAGTTTTGCAGTTACAAAAGCCAAATTGAAAGAATTTTTCACGATTTTCTGACAAGTTTGGTAGGGGATTGTACAACTAACACCTCTGACTGGTCTCTTCATGTGCAGACACAAGTTTAACTATTTTTGATACTTGAAGCAGCACCGCAGACAACTTACATCGTTACTTAGAGAACTTACTTGCCAAGTTTGTCAAATTTAGAATTCAAATGAAGACTTGAAGTGACACTGCCATGAGAGTTAAAAAGAATTGGACTGCCATGGACATGTGCCAACATGTACCAACACGTATCCCTGTCTGTATTTCATGAAGTTGCTATACTGTATGTTCTCCTTATTGAGTTTATAAATTTTACCTAACAAGATACGAGAAACCAATGAATATATTATATGTCACGGCAATGGTAGGCTACTGTGTGTGAAGCTTATTTTTAATATAAGGATCGTTTTGTTACATGAAATACTAGTATTGTGTAGTAGCATTGATCTCCTGAAGAGGTTTATGTTATTGCCTTGTTATATGAGGAGTGTTAGAAAAGTAATGAGACTGGCAATACTGCGAGTGATCTGGCAATGCTATGATGTTCTACTTGTGCAGGCCTGTGTGTTCATCCCTTCCAGATGCTCAGTCCGAGTTTCAGCTCGATACAGCCATTGCGTGATTTTTAAGAGCTCTTTCAGTGAAGATGAGTTTATTCGTGCGTTACGAAAATGGAACATCGGAATTTAGAGCATCATTATTCATCAATTTTTTGTTAAACTTGGGGAATCGGCGAGTGTAACCTTTGAAAAGTTTAAACAGGCCTTTCGAGAACACTCCTTATCAAGAGCACAAATTTTTCACTGGCACAAAATATTTTTGAAAGGCCAAGAACATGGTGAAGATTTGTGCAAAATGGTGCTAAAAAACCTCGCAACAGAGCAGAAGAATCTTGAGAGGATTGCCAATGACCACAAATGGTTCAGTCATGTGCAAATCTTTGGTCAAAATTTGAGGCACGGTGAAAGTGTTTACGTTTAACATGTCACCCATCATCCTTGTTAAACATCTGACTGATCTCACAAGGGCATTCACACGTTAGGCATTTTTGTCGGTTTTTGAAGTTGAGGGTCTCCCTGAGCGAGGTTCATCTTGAACATGTTTTTGGCCTTTCAAAAATAATTTGTGCTAGTGAAAAAATTTGTACTCTTGATAAGGAGTGTTCTCAAAAGGCCTGTTTAAACTTTTCAAAGGTCACACTCGCCGATTCCCCAAGTTTAACACAAAAATTGATGCATAATGATGCTCTAAATTACGATGTTCCATTTTCGTAACGCACGAGTAAAACTCACCTTCACTGAAAAAGCTCTCAAAAATCACGCAATGGCTGAATCGAGCTGAAACTCGGACTGAGCATCTGGAAGGGATGAACACACAGGCCTGCACAAGTAGAACATCATATGGCATTGCCAGATCACTCGCAGTATTGCCAGTCTCATTACTTTTCTAACACACCTCGTATGATATGCAAACTCAGCTATACATTTTGATATAACGTTGCACATATATGTATTAACAAAATGCTGTAACTGCTACAAACGCCATCAAAATTGTGAAATATGCACCTACATGAAAATTCGCTTAAAAATTTACTATTAGTATATGCATGCAAAGATCAGGACAGAGATGGAACTAATGAATGGATTGTGCCACATATTTCTACATTTGCTGTACTCAGTTCATAAATTGCAATACTTAATACAAATATACCAAAATAAGGAATTACGGTGGATCAGTTTTTCGTCCTTCTAAAACTAAAATCTTTAGGACGTTATTTTGAGACCATTGTTTCCGACGGTTTACATTTCTACTGAGAGCGTAATGCCAAAAATATGCAACTTAAAACTTTACATTTTTGAAACATTTCCCGATTAATTACGACATTATTAATTGTTAGATGTTGGCTGGATGTATGTAGATATGTCTCAGTCACCATTTTAGAGAGGTGGATTGAACATAAAAGATTGGTTGAAATTATTGTCTTTGTTTATCAGACAGTGCCTGGAATTTTCCGTTTATTATTTCCCCAGTATATTATTTTGTAAATAAACGCAAGAGTTCGATGTAAAAAATTGCTGATTTCTGGATTAGAGAAAGTACAACATCTTTTGAATTTTTATATATTACATAAAAGCAAATAACAGTTAGCAATAGCCAGTGGGTCTCAACAGTTGGAATTGGAGAATGATTAGTTCAATGAATTGACCAAAATCTATCTTGCAGTCATTTATTATAGGGAAACCAAATAAAGGGACTGCACAGAAAGATTGTCTCGTACAAATAAATTAACAAAGCAGTGGAAATCCAGCGAATTCTTCCAATATTTTACTGCACTTTCTGTATAATATTTCACAGCAGAGCGATAACGACGCAAATGATTTCGTTTATTATAGGTTTAATGCACTCATAAATACTTTAAGATGCAGGCGTCATGCACTTGCATACAGATTACTATAAATAGCATATACCCTGTGTACAAATTTTCCTCAACAAATTCAAGTCTGTTTTGCTGAATAGTTTTTACTCTAAATTTAGTATTTTAGACCGTTTTAATAAAAAACTGAAATGAGAGGAATGCGAAGTTGCCATTTCAGAGGAAATATAACACGGCCTGAATAATTGCGATTACTTTGCAAAATGGAATGGATTAAATTGATAAAACAGCTGATAAGTAGGTCTATGTTTGTCTGCTAAATGGTCTTTTGTGAAGCATACACACTGGCATTAATTAGCACTTCATTGCGAAAGTGAAATACATTTCATTAACTTTGCTTGGGTTTTTACTAAGAGGATTTTCAAAGATGTATCCCAATTATGAAAATCCCTTCACTGCTATAGCTATACAGGGTGTTTCACAATTCAGGGGACACACTTGCAGGTTGCCTTTTCTGCATGGAAACAACATGTAAATGACCTATGAACCCATATCCGCAAATGCCCTGGTTTTTAATTGGGGAATGAAATGTGACATAATTAATGAAGAAGGAAAACCGCCGGTAATGTGGTCGAAATCATGCTGTGAATCACCGTGACCTCTGACCGTTGGACTTTTGCAATCTATGCAATGCAGGCAGCGATTCATACCTCAACTCCCTGCTCTTTGCTGGTTGAAAGGGTAAGCAATTGAGTAGTGGATTAACAGCTGGATTGAAAGGTTTAGCAATTAACAGGCAGATTAGTAGGATGCATCGGTACACCAATGCAGAACTGGCAGACATGCATTTAATGTATGGGGGTGGAAGTGGAAATGGAAGAGAAGCGCAGCGACTGTACTGGCAACGCTTTCCGGACAGACGTAGGCCAACCCACAAAACGTTTGTTAGTGTAGACGGGAGACAGGAGAATTCAGTGTTCACTGGTGTGATGCAGGACGGGCGATATCTAGGCGTTCGGTAGATATGGAGGAAGAGGTCCTTCAACAGGTGCAGAGCAACCCGCCTACCAGTCCCCGACGTGTGGCAAGCAGTTTCGGTGTGGCCCATGCCACCGTCTGGAGAGTGTGGCATCACCAACTGCTGCATCCATTTCGTGTGAGGCGGGTCCAGGCACTGCAGCCTTCTGATTACCCGCGGAGCCTTGACTTCACCCTATGGTTTCTACGGCAATCTGAGGTGCAGCCCAATTTCCCAGCTGAAGTACTGTTTTCCAACGAGGCAATGTTCACTCGTGATGGTGTGTTCAATACCCACAATCAGCATGAGTGGGCTGATGGAAACCCATATGCCGCTTGTACGCGCCATCATCAACACAAGTTCCCCATGAATATCTGGGCAGGCATTGTTGATGACGATGTGATTGGGCCATACAATCTACCTGCTAGGCTGACGGGGCGATCCTACTGTGTTTTCTTGGCAGATGTGCTTCCATGCCTGGTGGAGGACATGCTGTTGGCAGTCCGGATGAATATGTGGTTGCAGCAAGACAAGGCGCCAGCTCATTTCAGCCATGAATATCTAACTGGAGCATTTGGGGAACGATGGATAGGCCGGGGTGGACCCATACTGTGGCCACCGCGATCACCTGATATTTCATGCATGGATTTTTTTCTGGGGAGCGATGAAAGCTCTAGTGTACGAAACCCTCTGTGTCACAGCGGACGACCTTGTGGCAAGCTTTGTCGTAATAGCGGATACTATCCGTGAAAGCCAGGGGTCTTCGCCTCAGTCCGGCGTTCCATGCTTGAGAGGTGTCAGGCATGCACTGATGTCAGTGGTCGCCATTTTGAACATGTTCTTTGAGTCAGTAAATCCTCCGAATATCTCGGTACACATGACGGTATGTTTTTCCGCTGCATGTTTCAGACCTGGTCCAGTCATACCTGCAAAGGCCTTTGCGGTGATTATACGCTCTTCAACAATTTGGATTTCAGGTTGCCTCAACACCATTTGCAGCTGGATGGGAGTTGAGGTATGAATCGCTGTCTGCTTTGCATACATTATAAAAGTCCAACTGCAAGATGTCACGGTGATTAACAGCATGATTTCGACCACATTACCAGCGGGTCTCCTTCTTGGGGAGCATTCGTTAATGATGTCACATTTCATTTCCTAATTACAAACCAGAGAATTTTCGGACTTGGGTTCATAGGGCATTTACATGTTGTTTCCATGCAGGGAAGGCACCCTGCAAGTTTGTCCCCTGAATTGTGAAACACCCTGTATAGTATATACAATAGATTTTGAGAACTAGCAAAACAAAGTGCTTTGAGCCCTTTGGCATTAGCTGTCTCCATAAGTCAATCTATGCTTGGAATGGTAAAGGCCTTGTGGATGGTATGTGGATATAGTGGACCCCCTTTTCTGACATATCCCTGGCAATAAGAAGGGCTATAAGTCAACTTGGGCTTGTTTTTATGGTTTCCGAATGTCCTCTCCTTTTTGGTCATATAAAAATCAGTGCGGAAGACCGCAAAGAAGCCCTGTGTCTCCCCCAGCTACATCTAGTATACATGCTTAGTATCTTTCCTGGAGACTTGATGTCTACAATAACAAACCGTACATCAAAGACGTTAATACATGTATATTTAACTGGCGAGCACTTCAGCTGTACTCTTCATTTTCCTAACATCAATTTGTATAAAAGTCATAGGGCATATATTCCCGCTCACAGGTCCAAAAACCACAAACCGTCCGAATTAAGTAAGTTCCTGAAATAAAAAAGAAGAATTTCACGCTTGCTGAACTTTTCTATTAATTTGTAAAATTGCACAACTTCTCCCATTATGTACAGTATATGTATACAAAAGTATTCCAAACAATAACTATTTTTAGGTTTTGACAATGAACATTGAGATTTTCTTTCTTGTAAGATCGTGTTTCGCTGTGTTTGATTTGTGATAAAATATTTCTTATTCAAGAGACGTTCTTTTGTCATTGAGTGTTTTGTTGAGTGAAATGTGTTTGACATGCTTAACAGATTTCATCCGTTTGGAGAAGCCTCTTGCCAATACTACAAAAGAAGAAGGGGAGGGTGTGAAATTCAGGTGCCGAGCTTCTGGTGTGCCTGCTCCTAACCGTTTCCGGTGGTACAAAAATGACGCCCCTGTTCGCGAAGAGAAAGGACGAGTGACCATTAAAAGATTCAAGTCTTCATCTGGCATCCATGAATCCAGACTAAGGATTGCTGATCTTGATATTCATGACACTGGCTTTTACAAATGCGATGTCAGCAATGGACAGCAACGTGTTGACACAACTGCCATTCTTTCTGTCAAACTCAACAGATTTGGTTAGTGTTTATCGCTTTTATGTATTTTGGTTTTCTGGGTCATTGCATGTGTATAGTATTGTAACTAAGGAGCATAACACCTCGAAGTTCATGTATTCCTTCCAAGTTATAATCATGACTTTTAGGAATTATTGCATCATGACTAATGCATGTCTCGTAATCTGAACTACCAAACCAGATTATGTTTCCCATAATGTAAATTGGATATTTACCTATAAGCAAATACTGCGCTTTATTATAAAAATCTGGTTTTGAAAACTAAATTTCAGTGTTTTTAATCTCATAATATCAGATTTTGGTAATTATGCTGAATAATAATCTGGATTTACCGTAAATCCTCGATAATAAGCCCGGGCTTATTTTTTTAATTTTTTCTTTTTGACCAGGCTAATTTACGAGACCTGCTAAATTTCGAGACCGGCTTATTTTGTTAATATCAAGTCAGCGAGGACGCGTTCATGTAATGCAATATGCACATCGCAATGTCTTATGCTGAATGAAATGCGTAGCCATCATAACTGGGTAGTGGTGGAGTTGTGTAGATCGGGTAGCGGTGGAGTTGTGTAGATCGGGTAGCGGTGGAGCTGTGTAGATCGGGTAGCCCTTTAAAACAGGCTTATTTTCGAGGCCGGCTTATTTTGCAAATTTTGTTTGTTTAAACCGGCTTATTCACGAGACAGGCTTATTATCGAGGATTTACGGTAGATATATTTAAGCTTGCCAGGTGTAATAATTGTCATAATCTGATTTTGAAAATGATGTTTTCATCCGCTGTTAAATTCATCCCAAAGTCAATATAATTTTGTTTCAGGAAATAGCAGCATATATACAGAGAATTTTAGGTTTTATTCTGTTTTTTTTTTTGGTTATGAATGTTCTCCTTTTGTCATATTCTTGTGTGTGACAGTCAAATATTTCTGGCAATATATGTGATGATCACGTTGAACGCCCACAGACATTCCAAATTTCCGTTTTCAAAGGACAACTGATGTGTTCCAGGTTTCCTTCAATTTTTTTATGAACTTTATGGATTCTAGCAATTCGTTTCAACTTGTATTTCCCAGAGTTTCAAAATGCGTCTTCAATGCATAGGCTTCAATTCTTTTACAGTTTTGCCAGTATACAATATGGACATACATAGCTATTGATCATCGGTCTAAATAAATATTTAATCAATAATTTTTATATTACTGAGTGAAATTCGTTCGTATTGTTCAAATTTGGTGCAGTAATACGTAGACATATCTTTCAAATGCCTATTTGTTGAAACTGATATAATGTATATGATTACGTCCATTGTTCAACCAAAACAAATACTACATGTACGGTTTGGTTTTTTTTCTTCTACTTAAGCAGTTAAATTTGTCAATAATTTGTGGTGTTTGAAAGGGAAATTTCTCAAGATGCACTCGCCACAATTACCATGCAGTGACATTTTGTAAAATGTAAATTTGTAGAATAGTTCGTCTTTTAATGTTGTACAGTTGCATTATTTTACTTTGTTCTCATTGCGAAATTGGTTCCTTGACATTGATATATATTTATTACTGCCAACTCTTTGCCGTTGTTTACGCAGTTGTACCAAATGGCTTGGAACAAAATAAAATAAATGAGTCAAAACCAAGATGCATGTCCTGCAGAAATATGCACCTCATACTTTTCAAAGTACAATATGTATCTTTAAGCTGAATTATGCATAGGGACTCTATGTACGTAGTCGTATCTGACTTTGAGAATTCAACTGTTGGCCTATATATCATTTGAGCAAGCATTATGTGTATAATCGCCTCAGTTGTGATGAAATGTGAGAAAAGGAAGCATGATAGCATATGTATGAAACTAAATCTTGTGCAATAACGTTTAAAAATAAGCTAAGTAAATTAGCATTGCTGTGAATTATACAGGGTGTCCCATAAGTCCGTTGCCAAAGCCACCAATTTTGAATGCCTCCTGTTATGAGCGAGGTAACCATTGGAATGTGTTGTTATGATCGGGGGGGCCCTGTGAAGCATGCAAAAGACCTTGAACATCTTTGTCAAGGTCATTGGAAAACTATCTTTTAAACCGTTGAGTTAGAAACCTAGTACTAATTTGAAAGCTGTAGAGCGTTGTCAAATTAGTGTAATTGCGCACAGTTTATGCCCGATTGGGTGACGGGCGAATTTATAGCGAATTTATGCTGAAGTAGGAAAGCCACCGGAAGCAGCTTGCCTGCCTGACACTTGCTACCTGAGATGTCAGGCGGAGCAGCTGCCATAACCTACATAGAAAGCAATGTGTTGTGATAAGACCCGAGTAGGATAGTACAGAATGCAGAAGGTGTTCCACAGCTTTCATATTGGTACTAGGGTTTAAAGCGGTTTAAAAGATAGTTTTTAAATGACCTTGACAAAGATGTTCAAGGTCATATCTTTTGCATGCTTCACAAAGCCCCCGATCATAACAACGCATTCCAATGGTTACCTCGGTCATGACAGGAGGCATTCAAAATTGGTAGCTGTGGCAACGGACTTATGGGACACCCTGTATAACCTGGCGTTGCATGCACATTGTGCTGAACAGATAAAAGCTTCTCAGTGTTGGCAATTTTGTTTTCCTTGAATGCACTTGTATTGGTATATAGCAGATGGGTGTAAATCGTCGGAAATAAATGAGAATTTATGAAATGCCTGGCAGATGGCTGGGCATGGAAATTCAGGCAAATTCTCTATCGTAAAAGCCATGCTGTTGCGTCGTAAATGATATTTAGATGACTGCACCATGTTGCCACATACAGTAAATAACCTACTGTGAACTTTAAAGACGACAGGCATCTTAGCATCTTAATGATGCACTGAAATAATAATTTCAAAAAGTAATTCAGATATAGTTAGCATGTTTAGTCAAATATTCATTGTCTCCAAACAAAACACTGATCTATCTGGAAATAATGGTAAGGTAGATAATAAATATTTGAAGAATAGTTTGAAAAAATACTAAACGATAACGGCAAGATATATGTATACTGTATATCAGGTGATGCGCATAGCATATACATAGTATTGAAAAAGTGAGGCGGGAGGATATATAGGAATTGCACAATGTGTAATAACATGGCAGAGCAGTCATTAATGCATGTAATAGTGGAGTTTTATGGGTTAGATGTATTAGCAAAGACATTTCGGGAAAAGGAGACAGTCATAAAAGTGGTGCTTAATACACTTTGGTCGTGTGTTAAGAGGCTAGCCTATACTTGTAATTGTTCAGAAAATGGGGAAAAAAGTAGTGGGTATGTAGAATATTGATATGGTAGAAGTATAAGAAGAAAACAGAGTGGATAGGGTAAAATAAAAGCTGACAAGAGCATACAGGAGATTAAATGCTGAACAATGTTTGAGTAAATACCGTGAGTAAATTATCCATAATTGTTATGAAATGGTTTTCAATGAAAATGTTATAAATCTCATCAAAAGTTATTAGTATAATTTCATGCTCCTCACATCTTTCCATTGATCATTCATTACGCGTTCCTTCTTAAGATGTGGGGAGCATGAATTATGGATCTGACATTTTATGTAGGCCCTACTTAAAAACCTAAGCGTTTGGGGACATGGATTTATAGAAACTTTATGTCTTGTTTTCATGCAGGGAAGACACCCTGCAAGTTTGGCCACGTAATACTGAGACACCCTGTATTATCCATAAAAATGTGACATTTTATATTGTAAAAATTGGGGAACCTGTGAAAACCGAATAATTCGACTGGTCCCTTCAGATTCCTGCTCTGTCAGCTTGCTCTGTATATTTGATAAAGTTTGCCCTAGCGAAAGTAAATGCATTAGCTTGGCATTGAGTAACTTTTGTAATGATTTCGATCGATCGATGCGCAGCCATAAATTCACCACTGCTTGGTGCTCTGCACTGCACTTACTAATGACGTTGTGACATTACTCGTGGCTGGAAATTTGTCCTCACCCTTGCACAACGACCAAGAAAAAGGACATCGTTTGGCCATCATGCGCTCGCTACTTGCATGGCCTACACATCTACCTTGTCTGTCCATAACAAATTCACTATACTGAACTGCTCATTGTTGTGGAAATAAAAGGGCCAGCTGAATAAAGGATCCCATACACAATCGGCGTTTACCACAGCTTGAACCTGGTCTTGGTCTGTATATACGTACTAGACGAACACCACAGCAAAGGGGAGCAAACATAACAAAAAGTTTACCTATGCTATATGATAAATGCAGTGAACTGGTGTGTGATATTCTTTCGTTTATAACTGCGTCCATGCATGGGGAAACTTAATCCTTTCCAGTCAATGCTCGCAATTTATACTCTGTAATCGGTGAGAGGAGTTAAATTGTGTAATTGTGTACATATGTCTACCCTGCATGCAATTCAGATTTTGTTTTACCTAGGTACCCTATACATATTTGAAATATTTATTTCGTTCTGTATTTCCCTAAACAGGCCGAGTTCAAGCCCCAGGAACATTGCCAAATTTCCATCAAGTACCGGTTTTTCCAAATTATCACGGACAGAGGTAAGTCTTGGTCTTGGCCGTATCTGCATTCTCACTTTACAGATTCTTCAATTTTGCATTAAAATCATGTTTACAATCTAAAGGAAATATTAGATACACAACAAGTTTCAACTAGTAGTAGTGTTTAAAACTATAGTTGCTTCAGATTTAAATATGTGCATAGTTTAAATACTAGATTTAAGCACAAATTCTACTTAGTAGAACTGTGTGAATGGTTTTGAGGATACATGTCAGATGAATTAATAATTAATAATAATTAATAATAATGCATGTTTTTCAAAGTGTTGGAACTGTATGAAAATTGGGGCCAATACCATCAGTACTTATACCTATATTTTCGTCCATATTGTAAATTGTGGTATCGTTTTACAAAGACCTAGTATTAGTAAAATTTTGTCTGTGAAACCCATTGCCGAAAATGTCTGTAGTCCAGCTGTGATTCCAGGATAGTAAGATAGTAGAAGATTCTGAAATATTGTGTCTTACTGTAAAATATGGTGGATTTAAGATAAGTCAACGTGTTGAAAGTGATAAGGTTTGATATATGCCTCACATTATTTCCAGATGTCTAAATTTAAGTCAATATATGTGTTGCCATGTTTATGGTGAAATTATAATCAAATAAGTTTCCACTGCAACTGTATTTTCAATAAATGAACTGAGATTTATTAATTGATGTTGCATGTATTAAGGCGATGCAACTCGCGTTGAAACGTTCGACTAAGTGTTCCTGGTTTTTGGCGACCGTGTGTTGGGTGGTGATTGTAGTTCGGGTTATACTCCCCCGTCTTGAAGACACTAGCTGCCACAACTATAATAAAAATTAGCCAGGTAGGCCAAGCCAACTGGAGAACTTTGGTCGTTAGTTTTTCATGATGGGTTAAACCAAAGAATTTCTACGAATTTTTGAAATAAATCGAAGTTTGAAGATTTTCTTCATATGAATGTCCCTTTTATGATTTAACCGTTCAAGATAAGAAATCACTATGGAGGAAAAGTTATTCAGAACTGTATTTCAGATCGCACTGCTTTGCCCGAATTCTAAGATAGGTCCTCATTTCATTTATGAAATTCCGGGTAGCGATTTTTCCGAAACTGACGTTTTTCGTTGATTATAGTAATTACGCTTGATTTATGTATGTTATAAACGTCGAAATTATTCTATTTCATAGTATACTAACACCGTTTTGTAACATCGCTCTGAATAAACGAAGTATGCAATGAAATCAAACCGTCGTTTTTAGCCAATTTCATAGCTAGGGCATGCAAAATATTGATGTTGCTTAAAAATCGGTTTAAATTAACAGGCCCAGAGCTGTTATCTGGAACTAAATGTGAGCAAAACAGTTTTCGGGTTCACTTTCACTGAACAAAACGAATGGCAGAGAACAAAAAACATGTATTCTATGCTTGTTGCTTTCTGAAGGCCCTTTGTAAACTGTTACATAATAGGTGCAGTGCATTTTGTGATTGCTTCTGTATATGTGATGTCTGATATGGCCAAGCAGAGTGTAACTAATGGCATTATTCTGTCCAAAGAACTTTTGAAGACCATGCCTAATTGCATATTCAAAAATGTTACACGCTATACCGTTGTTTAACTGACAGGCGGCTTATATTTCCTTGTCTCATTGTGCAGTTTCTTTTGCAATATACAAACAATGCACTGACATTTGATGGACGGATTGTGCGTAATGCTGTGCACACATGTAGCAATATAACATTGGGCAGTGTTTTCAGACGACCTAATTGGGAATTATACTGTCTTTGTTTAATAGTATACTACATAGTTGACATTTAGCAGGAGATAAGTGTATTACTGTATGTAGTCCTATCCAAAAGTAATTGGTTACAGAAAATAATAATTCCATATTGAATTGATCACATGCTGTCTTTTGATTTGATCTATTAAGAGTCAGTTTAAATAAACTACATAGTTCATTTATGGAAATACTTAGTATTTAAAATTAAGTTGTTCATGTAGGCCTTGACGTACAAGTATGAAGTTTTTTGTGTACTGTACTGTAGCTTATTTATTACAATAGGGTCATTCCATGTGAAATCAACAAATGTTAAATAAAATTGTTGCACCATGTTTTTTAAAAAATCTGAAATTTTACAGGTTGTTAGTATACACATTAACTTAAACTTCTGCAAAGTTGTAAATTTTTTGGAGCTTTATATCGGACGCAAAAAATTGCCGAAGCAACGACGGCGGCGATAATTTCGTAAAAACAGCCTTTCTGCACACGCAGATATCTCCTCACCTGATAGTTGTGTCAATAAAGTTATAAGAACATTTCTTAAAGGCCAAGAAGAGTACTAAATGAAACGTTATATCACATTTTCGAAGAAACACGTAAGAAGTCTCCCTACGGCGAGTCAAAGTTGCACAATTTCTCGTAACGTTTTTGAAGTTTGGGCTAGTGTATTTCCGGTTTGAAAACATATTTTGAAATTCCAATTGTGTCAGCATAATCACTCATACCGACAGATATCCTGGCACTCGTATAATCTTCCAATTTGTTTGAAACCTCGGAGATTTTTATAGTCAAATATTGGAAAAGTTGAAAAACGCCATATTTTGAGATTTAATTCCCAATTTCTGACATGTCTTAAAAATACACGGTTTGCGGGAATATGTACCTGGCATCATGATTAAAGACACCATGAAATAAAACTCGTGTTTATTGGCGCGTTTCTATTTTTTTCGTATTTTAGAAAAAGTCGAAATGCGACGAAAAAATACATTTTTTTATTCTATAAATAGTTGAAATCAATGTGAAATATAAAGATATCAAACAATATGTGTAAAATTCTAACGTTGCATGATTTTTATCCAAAATGACACTGATTAATTGATTATGATCTGCAACTGCAGCTATCCCAGATGCAGCTTTCCTGCAGCTCACCAGGGGTGCCGCTCTCCCAGATTGCCAGGAGAGCAATGAACATTATCATAACAGTTAAAAATAATGCAACGTTAGAATTTTTACACATATTGTTTGACATCATTGTATTTCACATTGATTTCAACCATTTATAGAATAAAAAAAATGTATTTTTTCGTCGCATTTCGACTTTTTCAAAAATACGAAACAAATAGAAACGCGTCAATAAACACGAGTTTTATTTAATGGTGTCTTTAATCATGATGCCAGGTACATATTCGCGCAAACCGTGTATTTTTAAGTCCTGTCAGAAATTAGGAATTAACTCTCAAAATGTGGGGTTTTTCAAATTTTCCAATATTTGACTTTACAAATCTCCGGGGTTTCAAACAAATTGGAAGATTATACGAGTTCCAGGATATCTATCTGTATGAGTGACTATGCTGACACAATTGGAATTCCAAAATATGTTTTCAAACCGGAAATACACTAGCCCAAACTTCAAAAACGTTACGAGAAATTGCTCAACTTTGACTCGCCGTAGGGAGGCATCTTTCGTGTTTCCTCGACAATGTGATATGACGTTTTATTTAGTACTCTTCCTGGCCTTTAAAAAATGTTCTTATAACTTTATTGATACATCTATTAGGTGAGGAGATATCTGCGTTTGCAGAAAGGCTGTTTTTGTGAAATTATCGCCGCCGTCGTTGCTTCGGCAATTTTTTGCGTCCGAAATAAAGCTCCAAAAAATCTACAACTTTGCAGAAGTTTAACTTAACATGTATACTAAATACCTGTAAAATTTCAGATTTATTTAAAGAAACATGGTGCATGCCTCATTTGTTGATTTCACGTGGAATATGACTCAATTTTATTGTAATGCATACTGGTTTTTTGTAAGTACTACTATACCTACATGTAAATCAGTTTGTAATTCCAAAACATATTATATTACAATAACATGGCTATAACTAATAGGAATTTAAAATGATAATGCCATTTGACAGCTTCATTGTCAGGAACTTGCTAAGTTGCATAAAGTAAAGCCAATTTCCCGCCAAGAAAACAAAAATTCCGGGCATTCATAACAATTTCGTTTGTCTCGAAACACTCTCACGAGTTTCCCCTTATTGTCTAAAATTATCTTAGTCGAACCACTTTCCAGTGGAGAGGGGAGGGCAATGCTATTTTCCATAATTTCCACAGGAGGGTGCGAAACGTGTTCTTTCTCCCTTCCAATGTAACTTAGTTATAACCGTGGGGCATGGGGCGTGGGACACTCTTGTCTATCATCCAGTCTTGGTTCAAGTAGATTGTGTTCGGTGCAGTCATTTTCACGATTTTCTCCCATGCAGGCTTTTGTTTACTTTACTGCTTTTACACACATGCATGGTTCTAATTCCTAACCGTTAGGGTAGAAACTATTTATGAAAACGCCATATGTACTTTGAAGGCTTATAAATAGAGTAAAGATCATAACACTAATTACAATTGATAAGGACCCATTATAGTTAGGTACCTTCTAAGCTATTACCATGCATTGGATAATAATATGTTACGAGCAAAATTCCAAGGTTTCCAACTGCAGAAGCTAATGTGTTGATTGCCAATTAACTGCAGGTATTTTGCTTGGAAATTTATACGCTAACAAGCATTTTAATTAATACTGTTAGCATATAC
>WWPM01024515.1:0-37036 GCA_023279145.1 Glomeris maerens | reverse complement strand
AGGTTTCAAATAATGAACTCGCAATCTTATTTCAACAATGCTTTATCGGTTTGAGATAGTCAAACTATGGTTTGTGAGTCACCTTCCCTTGCATATTATAATAAAAAATTTACAGAATTAAGTAATCAAACAGGAATTATTCGAAAATGTTAATTAATAAGTCATGTCATATACACAGACGACTTATTACTTTTTGGATTCAAGCTTATGTTAAACTCAAAATTTAACGCCATCGAGACAAGCCAAGAGCTGACGATTTCAGTAATTTATATATAGGGTATACAAGAAATTTAAATAATTTAATATGAACTAAACTTGATGATCTTGCAGTAAAAGAACAGCTGCACATGAAAGCCTGAAATTTGGTTAAAGGTTATCTATCTCACGGAGCATTTGTTGTCTTGCGTGGTTTCGTTTAAGGACCAATCTTTTATAAGCTAGAACGCCTGAAGGTGAAAGTTTGAGGTGCTTATCAAGTTGACCGGGTAAAGGCCTGACCGAAGAAAATAATCGAAATTCGAGTGAGGGGTAATGCAAAATGTTGAACCCCGTTGCGCTGAAGACCGGCTTTGAGAAACATATCCTTGAAAACGCAACGTTTGAATTTATTGGCACTTTCCATGCATGACTCCGACTAGGAACAAGGGTGTATTATAAACTCAACTCGCAACTAGGCAAGGCAAAGTAAACTGCATCATATTTTATAGTAACATAACGAGCCGGCGATGAAGTCCCAAGATCTATTACTCGTATAACTTGGCTTACCCCCATTGCTGAATTGCATAACCAGTGTCTTGTATATTAGTATTCATTCTGTAAATATGGAAATAAAAAGGGACTTAACCCCTAATTCTCGTGTAATTTATATCATGAATCATGATTCACATAATTAGTATATGAAATCTGTTTGATGCTTTAACTTACTACAGAGGAATTTGTTACATGTTTAGTGAAGTTTCATCAAATACGATTCCGTTCGCTTAAGCGGACCTCCTAACTTAATTATCCCAGTACGTTTAATGCGCGGGATACTTCAGTTAGGTGGTCAAAAACACTTTCACCTTTAACTTGACCAGCACGAAAACGGATCGTAATTTCGTTCATTTTTTCCGGATGGAAATAAAATAATCTTTGCAGATTGAAATCTGTGGCCCTGCAGGAAGAAGCTGATCATCGTGCAGGAAGCAACAGTGCGTTCAAAATGCAAATTTTTATGTATCGGAAGGATGCCTTCATAAAGTGTTTCCTTGCTATCTTGCACCAATGGTAAACCAACTATTCTCGTATAAAAGTCGCACAACATTACGAGCTCGGCTGAAAAATAGACATCTTCATATGGTTATCGAGTTTAGCTTCATCCTGATCTAAGAGGTTATCGTGCATTTTTCACATCTGTGACATCACATGCACATAAATATCAGTTACTTCAAATATAAAACAGGGTGAACATATTAATGTGCTTCATTCTCGATCCCGTAACATAATTAATCCATCATGCTATTGTTCATGTCATTATGCGATAAACTGCTAATCCGTGAAGTCTAATATTCAAAATTATTCTCCACAAATGCTTTGGAAAGGCAAGGATGCAAGCTTCGATGCAAAATTGTGATTCTGTACAAGGGATCCACATAATTATATCTGCATACAAAATTCAATTGATTAATTGTGGACGACTATTAGCTGGCCATTAATAGTAATTAATCTCTTCTATCTGCATCAAAATGCCAAAGTGCACATGTGCACAATGTTCTAAATCAGCAAACTACAAAAAATTTATATTTATAAACATATATCGTCGCAAAAATATTAGTTTTCAAGTTCTTTTATAGAGTAGTCACAGGCAATATACTGTACACACAAAGGCGAGCAATATTAAAGGATCAAAATTTAATTAAACATGCTTTTTTGGCAAATTATCTCAGATTTTGTTATTCGATCAAGTCGAAACATGGAGGTTTCACATAAATAACACTATCATTGCTATTTTCTTACCGAGACGGTTTAATTCTGTGTCAATTCTATCCCAGATCCATTCAAAATTTAAACATCATTCCAGAAATATGATTCGTTCACAACTGTTCATTGAGTTCGCGTAATAATAAAGGCCCTAGTGCACTTCCAATGACAGGATGCATGAAAAAAATTGCATCTCTAAGCATATGTATATTAAATTAAAATCACATATTTCCTATAAAATTTTGAAATAGATAAGAAATAATGTAGAATTTCACGAATTGTTTCACAGACTGAAAATAGGTTTTATGTCGTGTTTTGCATCTAAAACGCTGATCGTATACAGTTTACACACGAGGTTGCAAGCCGTTTTTTCTGCGATAAACCAATAAAAGTTTATTTTACAACTGGCGCAGCATAAACTTTTTTTGTTAAGCGTGCTCTCCCTTTGCTAAACTGGAAAAAAATGGACCCCATCCTAGCAATAATAGGAATCTTCGCATTTACGCTGAATAATGGGCATGAATTGAAAGAAATAATGGTAAGCTTTGTAGACAAAATGTACCTTTTTGTAAACTAGCTGAGGAATCTGGGCTGGCCTGATCGCCATTTGTGAGGGGCGGGGCAAGCCTGGAGAAATTATGACGCCGAGATTAGTTTTTCCTTCTGACCTTCAGTTTTTTTGCTTCCAACTTGTTCGTTTTTAACTCATAACAAGAAATCACGTGTGGAAAAGGAGCAGTGAGCTATATTAATTGCGCCTGACGTGCATGTTTGTTTTTAATATTTATTATGCGCCTATGCATGCATGACATTTTTAAGAATACTGGTATTTTTATTTCAAAAAATGCAAATCCCTTGCACTAATATTTTTAATTTTAGTTACACACGATTGACTAAATCAATTGATTAAACACCAGTTTAAAAACCATCTTTTTCATGCACCTTTATATAACAATTCCAAATTCAATAGCTCACGTTTTAATTCATGAATCATAATCATTTCAAGTACCATATATAAAGATAATTGCAGCAATTTTGCTGTGTAATTTAATTAAGTTTATAGCTCGAAGAAACACGCGTACTGATGATGTATTAAAGGAAAAGGTAACGTAACAGTATGTATATGTACATATATCTACACATATTGGACAAGTAGTAAACATGCACTTGCTCTAGTCGCATACTTAGACATGCAGATACTAAAACAAGGTAATCTTAATACATCGACAGACCTAATAAAACCCAGACCTAGTTAAAAACACAACTGGGTACGTTAGAAAGCAGATTTCAAAAGATATGGGAGCATATTTGTGAAGGTTCGCGAGGGAGCATGCATAAATTACGTTAAGAAAACCTCAGTTTCAACATTGTCAATTTGCAACAAACTTTTGCTGTAAGAAACTGCATCTTACTTTATTGTTCAGGTCACTAAAATTTGATGTAGCAGTTCAGTTATATGTAATCCTTGCATAACTTATTGTCTTCCACAAGATCATCAATACTGGGTGTGAAATGAAACAAGGAACTATTCGTTCTTCGTATATATGATCATCATACAATGAAATAAGACGTTTGTCAGTGTATAATGTGACAGAAAACAAGTTCCATGTTAGCTGTGCATTAAGATAAGAGTCGGGTTTCTAACCTGGCTTGTGGCCAACCATAATCATGCATTTCGCAGACGATTTCTACCCAAGTACTACATAGAGAGTATGTGCATGAAATTTGTTTAGGAATGAATTGGCCATGAAGATTGCTATGATTTGAGTGGATCTTTTTTTTGCATCTCGCCCAACACGTGCATGGGATTCATTTGTGGCGAGAAAAGAAGTTGTTGGAGAAAAAAAAATCAAATGCCAGCCAGGGAAATGAATGGGAGAATGAGGATAAAGTAGAAAGGATTCCCTGCCCGGCAGGGTGTCCGCATGCAACGTCGTTTTCATGAGGTGTCTCACGGCGAAGATTGCAGGAAACCGACCAAATCTCTACTCTTTTCAAAACCCAATGGCGTCTCTGTCCGGTGGGTCAATTATAGCAGGGCTTTCATCGACCGGCACCCAACAACAAGCAAGCACATCAATGAAGAAAAAGTACACGGATGCCGCCTTGCATATAAAAACCAACTGCTACATACACACTATATATGTATATATTCATTTCCGGCGCTTGTGAATCAATATTTGCTTTCAACCTTTGCTAAAAACTCTCACCTGACCTGCCAAAATATTCCCATTGGCACCCATCACAAAATTGCATTCAAGGTTTTCCATTGTACGAGTATAAATATATGAACTCCTGTTGCAATGCAGTCAGTAAAGCCTATTTGTGGGATAGTTTGGATAGCACAATGTGTGCAGGACATGGTGGGATATGCCCAATGACTGGAAAGAGATTATCTTGCTGGTATAGCAAATTGGCAGAGACAGTGACCAATGATAAAGGCCAAAAGAAGAATTACTATAATTGTATAGTATTCTATAACTGAAAGATTATATACAGTCTTATTGGGAATTAGATTTTGCATCCTCAATGTATACTGTATTCAAAGAAACTTAGTAAACGAATGGGTGTAAGTGTACATGTTATGATCGACTCAGATTTTGAACAGGCGAATTTCAAGTTCCATGAGTGACACCAAACTTATCGATTGCCCATTTATACAAAACCTTATCTGATCAGCAAATACGTGAATGCATCCTGCTTTACATGCAGATGGTAAATATGACTGAACCCAAAACCCAACTCAAGTGTATATATATAAGCAGAACGCGATTCCAGTTCTGAGTACATATACACCAGTGCTATGAGATTATACCGGTATATGAAATAATATCACTTACAGTTGTTCATTCCAACTGCATGGCGGTATTCGTGTAGTGTGTTGTTCTAGACTCCAAGATCTCCATAGAGATCCATGACAGCCAGAAAGACAATTCAACTTCAGTTGATTTTATCCCTATGTTTGAAGATATATAGGAATGTGGTCTACTATTCTGGAAAAGAAACAAGACGTTGGAATTGGAATGAGTCACTCGCAAGTTAAGGTAATAAAGACATTAATTTATATTCCATATACACCGCATTAATATGTTTTCTTCAATGATTATAATATATTGTAAGACCATTCAACTTTACCGTATAAATATTAATACATAACATTTAATCATTTAATACGAGTTTATAAATATTGATAATCAAGTAAAATGAACAACTTATAGGCCTGCCCTACCCATCACAAAGCTGTATAAAATCATGTTAGAAACGAACACTTGCGATATGGCTAAAGCCTCATGAGTAATGATGACGATTATATAATAATAAAACGTGAATAATGTTAATGATAATGCGAGTAGAAAGGGTTAAGCAGTATTCGTGATGAACTGGTGGATAGTTGTTAGGAGTGTGTGTGATTGCGTGCAAGTTTCAAAGTGCACTAGGAGTGATTGCCTCCTGCGAGCTTTTGGCCCTTGTGGGTGGCCAAACACTTGGCAGTTTCAGCTCAAACCACCACACACTTCTCTAGTCCATCACTCGCTTAATTAATTATAGACTCAATATAGGGAGCACAAATGTTTTTTTTTTAATTTTCAAATGCAAATATACAGTATAGTGTGTGTGTTTTATTCACAACTATAGCAACCAATTAAGCGCATTTGATTTCAATTAAAGCACATTCATTTTCAAACCAGAGATTAATTCCGAAGAAAAAAAACATGGAAACAATATCAATTAAAGAATCTATAATGTTGTTCTTCAATGCATGAAATAGTTAGCAGGTTATAGAGAAAATGTAAAACAAATGTCAGAAGTACAAAGCTGTTTTTTATCTATTTCATCTTTTATAACATTTTGTTAGATGTAAAATGCATTCCTTTCAAAATTGTATATTATTTTAATTGTTGAAGATGTGCATAAATTCAGTATAATTTCAATAAATTTACCATATATGAACTGGAATACCGGATATTGCCTTACAACAGTCAGAACGAGCAAAACATAGGGCTATATAGCTTACAAATTTTGGGACACAGCCTTAATATTTTGAGTCCGAAGAAAACACTTTAGACTTGGGAACCTCTGAGGTTGTGCTCCAAATGCTGCATGTCTACAACCATAGCAAAATGAGATGGATAGAAACAATTAAGCAATGTCATATTGCGCAGAATAATTGACATTGTGTGTTATATCAGTAAATATTCATAGCAGAGGAACAGGTAAGTAAGTGGCCATTGACAACGACGGTCAACCAACTTGTAAATACGGTCATAAATCGAGCAGTTCGCGCATAAAAGCATGTTGGGTTGGGTTGGGTTAGGCTTTCACATCAGTGCACTATTACATGGACACGCAAGTTGCTGGGCTGCAGGTGAAGGGAAAAGATGGATGGAGGCGCCAAAAGCGAGCGAAATCAGGCGAGCGCCAAAGCAGAAAAGACAGCTCCACATGCGAGGATGGACGATGTACGAGCAGAATCATGAAGTCCAAAAGAGGTGGGCGGGCAGAAGATTTAAACATTTGAATGGCGAGCAGCACGCACCCCTCCGGTCACGTGAGAAATCAAATTAGTCACTCGGATGCCGAGCACCTTTCATCTCCGAGTCACAAAACTCTTCATATTAAAAACAGCTACACACTGCATGCATAAACATATGTACCGCAATATGTAAATTGAATGTCCTAAATATTCCAAAATGCATGCATAATACATTGAAGTAAGAATCCTGGTACAAAAGATCAACTTGCATTAAAACGCAACTTACAGAATCTATAGCTAGATAAGATCTGAAGAATTTCACAGTTTTTATATATGCAACATAAGCTCAGCGTAGATTTATACAAGCCTTATAAATTTGACATTTAGTCGCTGTCCTAACCAGATCTGCTTCTTTTTACAGGAATAAGACGACTGATGCAAGATCTGAAAGCACTCACTATGAAAATTGAATAGATTTTACAGAGAGTCCAGGTATGGGACAGTCAGATGAAAAAGGAAAGAGTTAGGGACCTTATTATACCAGAATAATGAAAATGTACACAAATTCTCACACCATAATTTGGGTTATTACAATGTTGCTACCAAGTGTTTGTTTGCATGCTGCTTGTTATTATTCAACACTATAATAATAATGTTCCAATAAATTTTACAACATACAACACATGTCGTTGCGTAGTAAGCCTCAGACAGTCAATATTAGATCAACAAATATTTACATGTGTCGAATGTAACAAGGATTTGCTTTTAACACATCACAAACGTATGCAAACAATATCTTCCTATTCATTGAAAAAGTTATCATGCTTGGATCATTTCCAGAAACATAAAACATTCAATTGTTCGTTGAACCTTTTCCACTAACTGTCATTCAAACAGAACATTTCATGTTTATTACGACCACTGTTATTATATAATAATTTTTTGTTTAAATTCAGCAAACATTTCATGCGAGTTATATTTGCATTTGAGCCCTTTTCCAGGAGTAAAAATTAAAGTGATGGATCCAGAATGCGCGTAAATTTCCCAGCAAGGTTATAAAGTATACTGGAAAAAAACAAGTCATTTTCCAAATTTTGCAGGAAAAAAAACTTCGTAATAAATGTCACGAACCAAGCATCGCAAATCTGGATTTAACGAGTAAGTTTTAATTCATTTGAAACATCTAGAAAGATTTTGTATAGATGCTGAGGCGTAAATAGGTTTTGATTTACCGTGTTCATGGCAGACAGACAATAAAATGGCACTTAAGTCTACGAGCACAGACGGTCCTTTATCTCAAATCGAGTTACAATAGTTATGATTTGTATACTGCCCATAATGCAATCGTATTACCCTGTTGTACACAGTTTCTTTGAAGTCGCTTTTTCTCGAACTTAAGCTGTTCATGCAGTAAGACTGCAATGGCCGACGGCAATGGCAAGACTTTACAGATTATACTATACATGTTGCATAGAGCAACCCCGTCCTTGAGATGTCTTGACATTAGACAAGAAATCTCTGCGTCTTAGTAATAATTCCTAAAATTAAACGAAGAAAAAAACCGCATTTCTATACTGCTGTTTTCAGCTTTACTCAGAGATATGTACATGCATTTTATGTTTGTGTATATAGGTAGGTACAAGGAGCCAAGGGCTGTTTTCTAAGCTAGGGAAGGGTAACAAAAAACGTGCTCAGCTGGAGGCTTGAAGGCCATGCACGAAGTAGCCCAAACTTCATTGATATTCCCAAGAAGCGCGAAACGTGATTTGCTGCCATTTTTGTCATTTCTTCTACTTTTTTCCACGCAATGCATACAATACTACAAACATGTTGCTGTATACATACATATATGCATTTTTTGGAAATTCACATGCCACTCGTTTTCCCTTTCGGCCGTCTTGTTCAACCTGAATGTGAAGTGTACTGCAAACAAGAAGCGACATCACTCTTGTTTCCTAATACAGTCCGTTAATTCAATTGGTGGAATAGTCGGACAACCAGTAAAAATCGTGACGTATTTATATTTAATCGCATGTCCAACTTGTTTGAAACGCCTTTCTGTTACAATTCTAACTATGCATACATATAGGTCTATTGTATACCTGTGTATGCTGTTTTAGGCAATGTGCTTTATGTGTTCGCAGCTGGGTTAAGATGATGCCAAAAAAAAATATTTTAACAGTGCACTGTGAGAGGCAAATACATTGGCCAACACATTCTTCACGACACGAAACAAAGGATGCAAGACTGCGCCCGAAAGAAAACACAACAGACATGAAAAGAAACTGGCAAAGACACGCATAGTGCATCCAGCAGCAGGAGAAAAGACTGTTGACCGTATCGCAATTACATTCACAGACAACCAGCACAATTCGGCCCTCAAGGGGTATAAATTCAATGCACGCAAACGTATATTACATTTGCACATGTATCAAAGACTAACCTCGTGCTGCATCCCGATATAATCCACCGCAGTTTATTCGCACTCAAAAGCTGCAATGATTTCAAGGTTGCCTGAATTCAGAACTCTGTAGTATGTATAATCATATATTGGTCACATTGAATTCAGAATTATTCTGCATCTTAAAAAAAACGGTCATTGAACTTCGAAGATTTTTAAATGCACTTCATTAACCAGGTATGTTATATGCTATAATTTGCAGCAAGTGCAACTTTGAGTACGGACTCACTGTGGTATGGATATTAATGTAAGATCAATGTCATTCAGGCCGATGTTTAACAATTAATGTATATGCCTACTATTTACCCCCAAAAATATATTTATTTATACAGAATTTGCTTGCTCCATTAGAAAAATCCAATAGACATGCACATTTCAATTCTCCACTAAACATTGTAGACATTGGCTGGGAAGAGTATAAGAGCACACCATGCAGACACACTCATTTGCATTTCGGAAATGTTACAAATGAATAGCAAGGGAAGAAATGCTCTAAAGCAAACAGTACTTGAAAGTTAAGTAAGCACTCACTCACTCGAGCACGTCCATGGCATACCATGGACTTGTCAAGTAAAAGCAGCTATAGGTTAAAGACTTGAAACCATTTCGCTATATGGTAGTAGATATAGGTGTTGGCTGGCCATTGGCAATGGCATTTGGCCTGCCAAGAATGAACACTGTGTTGTGAGCATTGTGTATAGGCCGCTCCTTATTGCACGTGCAACTGCAACACACCAAAAGTAGCCCTGAAAAATATTTACCCTAAACTGCCAGTTGAAAAGGCGAAGAACAAGAAACGGTGGTGGGAAGAAGAAGGTAAGCAGATGGGGGGAGGGGTTTGACGGACCGACAAGCTCTGCCCAGGAAAATAAAGAAATGCTTCGGATTAGCAGTGTTGCAGACACCTCCCATGCGCCCTCTATGTCAATAAATGTGGCGTCATTATCCACTGGAAAATATCTAAAAAGGTCACTTTGGACGACCGCAAGTTTGCTTTAGCAGAAGTCTGTGAACTTCCAACTAGCACAAGATGTCAATGGGAACTTGGATTGAAAAGACCAAGTTTGAAATCGGATAACTGAATTCCTGGAAATCCACAAAACTTTTTTTTTAAATGACAATAGAGCAAATCCTGACTTCGCAAAGATGGTCACACAATTCTAATAATTGCAGAAGAGGAATAGCAAATACAAATGTTTTCATATCGTTCAGAATAAGTGCAGTAAGGTCTGGAAAAAAGAACCGATTTGAAACACTAACATAAATTCAATTTTTACAATGTGAGAACTCTAAATTTAGCAAGTGTTTAACCAGTGTACATGAGGGAACTTTTTAAAGAAAGAGAAAACGAAGCAATTCGACAAGAACGAAGCATATACAAATATGTCTAACATGCATGGCCAATGCGCCACATGCAACAAAACTCGATGACTTTGTAAAAAAAGTGGGCATTCAAAGGCTGTAAAGTGCATCATAGAGGGATATGTTTCGAGTTTGGGCGGAGACGATGACCACGTGCTCCCAGACTGCTGAGAGGGTCAAGCTCGTGCATCACTCATCTTTTGACACATCAAAAACCCACGTGTTACATTGGCGTCAATTTGCCCTAATCAGGAACTTTGAAAACGCGCAACGAATCCATTTTTCTTCTGGGTATCCAAAACTGAAAGAGAAAAATAATACGCAATACAACCGTCTGGATGCACATGAATCCACCAAAATTCCCCTGAACGCGCAATGCACACTGGATAGCCACTCAAGAAACCCTCCCCCTAAAGTGTCAATCATCCTTAACGGTTTTTCATAAACGTGCTATTTGCATGAAAGGAAAAGAAAATATGTGGGAATAGTACTTTGAATGTTGGCAGAACGTGGGTATTGAATTTTAGTGGCATGCCAAGCATGGTCTTTTGAAATGTCTACTTAGGGACTCACTGATAATCATATAATCCTCCTTCAAAAACTGACAATGTCACAATGCATCCGCGAATCTTTGAATATTAACACATAACTGCAATAGACATCAGTCAATATAGGTGCAGGCAAACTACTTAATTAACCATTACCATGCACTGGCATGAGAATTTTGTTAAAATGATAAGTTTACCACTTCATACTAAACTAATTGGTATTAGCTACAAGGCAATAACTTGGTCAATTTATCTTCTGAAACACATTCAAGAGATACATAAACCCCAAAAAGATAATCTCCTCAAGTAGAAATCAACGTATTACACAATAATTGATAAATTAGATTTTTTGTGAATAATTTAACTGAAACAACGAAAATGATTCCCATACGAATACATTGTAAATAGCAAAAGAAATAATACGGGTATACAGACATCAACCTCCAACATCTATATAAGGTAAAATGCTGTTGTGTATGCGTACAATGATAAGCTTTGTGAAATACAAAAATTACTAATTCCGAATTTCGTTTTCTGCATGTGTGTACTACTGAGCATTCTGGACAAATTGAGTTGTTTCCGTTTACACGTTCATAAAGATCATCGCCGGAGAAATTTTATGACTTGACTATGTACGTTGCACAGGGGTGCGAACTTTAGCAAAATCCCGCAAACGACCCAGCTCATAACAACCTAATAATAACAGACACTTGCCTACGAGATGACCATTTAAAACGCCCAAATAAAATAACAAGCTGTAATATATCAATAAGCGTCCAGCCCAAGGCTAAATTATCCGAGAATAAGTATCAATTATTTATTCTATATATTTTTTCTGTTTCGAGTCCTGTATAATAAAAATTGTTTTCAGGATACAGATTTTAACACTGAAGGAATTTATTGCAGCAGGCCTGTACATCATTGAACTAATAAAATAACATCAAATAATATTTCAAATATCTGACTTTTCGAAATGTGAATTGCCACTATTTATTTTTAAGTGTTGCAGCGAACAATCAACCTAAATAACATTCGGCAAGAAAGCTATAAACTGCAAATTAACAATATTAGATGCAATTTATTAAACATATTTTATTTCACTCATTATTCCAATGCATATTTAGTAATTTCAATGATAATATTTCCATTTTTTACGTATAGTCTACATGCATACATGTCATATGTAGAATTCAATTTGTTCTTTACATTATATGCAGCCAGCATTAGTTGCAGGATATTTAGTACTGCGTGAGACGTTTGAAAATCAACCCGATGGTGATCTCCAAAATAGATAGTCATTTCAACCTGAGGCAGTTGAAGCAATTTCTGGTAGCGGAATTTTGGGCGAGAATTTTTTTAATCATATACATATATAGTATATGAATTCGGTGAAATGGACCCGTCACAATTTTGACATGCACACGGTTTGTAGTCTAAACAGCTAGCTGCGGTCACTTCAATCTCGTTGCTGCATCGTGTTCGGCATCCATAAATTTTACGAGCCATAAAGGTACACAGTGACCAAGCCGTTTATCACCAATAAAGCCTAATGAAGCTCTGAATGGGCGCCTTTCGTTTTATAGACTATCTTCGCATTAAGTATAGCATCATCATCATCATCATCATCATCATCATGGCTATTGCAGAATGCAAAATGCGTTCTGATGCACGCCTTCAAAAATTTGCAGAAACTCATTTGCACATTTATTGACCAACACATGTTCATTTATGATTTCCCAGAAAAGTGAAACTTGTAAATACACAAGACAGTTGTAAACTAAAAACGCTTAGTGTCCTCTTTTAATTTATAGCACAGATGTGGGACCACCAGAAAGTCTTGCTGATTTTTTATGAATACTATCTCTTTACCATAAATATATTCTTTAAAATTACACTCCAAAGAAATATGCATTTTACTTGTTCGCAAATACCGTGCATAACCAGTCGAAACAGAATTGTACACCTTCAAATGTCTGCAACTGAAAGTCATGTTTCTGGTTTGAATGAGGGCATTTATATTTTTGCACAAAATATCACCACAAGTAATATTGTCCAATGAGAATTTAAAGCTAAAATTTAATTCTGTGTCAAAATATAAGTCAATATATTGAAAAATGATTGGAATAAAATGATTATTTTTTGCCTCGTTTCATTGAAAAAAAAAGATTAAAAAAGGAGGTTTCTTTCAAACATTACTGAAAACAAATTTTGTGCATAATTTCGCAAATTGTGAATACATATCCGGTACTGACAGTGTTAAGTTTACGAAACACATCAAACAACTAAGCCAGTCTCGTATTATTCGCCCACCCAAGACGTCTGCACATTACCTATACCTGGGTTAAGAATAAGAAACCAATTGCAGTATAAGATTGCATTCGTTTTCAAAACCCCACATTGCGAAACAACAACTTTTCAATTTTGACCTCCCATGGTCGATGCCCCAATCTGTGCATCAAATTCCAATGGTTATTTACCATGTACTTTAAAAACCACTTAAACCACCAGGTTCCTGCTAACTAAACATCACTTAAAAGCCTTATCTTTTATATTTCTGAGCCACTCCAGCAAAGATAATTAACTTCACCAATAATAAAAGTCAATAGAAAAAAAATATATATATGTGAATAATTATGCGGCAATTCGGAATAAACATGCACGCAATATATTGCTATTTTACAGTTGGTGAAGTCACGATGTACAATGAAATTATGGTATGCTGCACTTATATGCATAGTCTACGTTCAGCCATATTTATGAAGCAATCCCTGCAGCCAAGGAGTTTACAAGAGTGGCCACTTCTCGTTCATCCATCTTGAGTCTGGCTCAAGCAAAGTATTCGCAGCAGGGAAGGGTTTTAATGTATGACGTACAATATATATATCCACGCATGCGCACTATAAGTCAGCATTGAATTTCATGACCATGCACCAATCTCCAACGTCATCGGTCTCCGTCGCTGCTTCGCATTCTTGCAATCCGTTCTCTAATTTATGAACCAAGTTGGTTGTAGGACATGAAACAGACAGGCAAAAGATTGAGGGGAGTGGAAGGTTTGCTCGCTTATAAAACCACAACAATACCCACATGACATTAATAGCCCACTGCGCTTTGGGCATTTCAGACAAACAGAAGCATATCATCATTGCATCGGTTAAGCACATGGCATCGAAATCGACATCCATCATGTTCAGTTTTGTGAGAGTGTACGAGTGTGTTGTACCCCATGTGTAATGTATAAGTGCAAGCAAACAAGCACATGTACCCGGATGTCACAGGTTTCAAAAGGGGTGGACCTAAAGTTTTGACACATTTCTGTATGCTATGGGCCTTAATGGGCTCCCCGCCCCTCTCCTCTCCCATACACAGAACACTGCTCATTTATGTATATAACACCAAGATGACGAAGCACACGTGTATAGTTTGTGCAGCTGCAACGAGGCACGCGTGCAAAACATTTGCACCAAAAGCATATGCAAAGGGTTTTTTTTTGGAGGAAATGCCAAAATTGATATCTTATCAATAAGCATTAATTATAATCGCATTGATAAAAGAAATGCATGGGAATGTTTTCAGATCCAACGAACAATAATTACCTAAATGCATTGCAAGCTTTTTTCATGTGAAATAGTTAGGATTGCTCGATCCAATTTCATTTTGAAAAAATAGATACAGACAATTACAAAATAGAACTATAAGCTATATCCTCACTACAAATTTTTTGTAGCCTATATACAGGGTGACCCAAAAAAAACGAACTTTTTAACAATCCACGAAAACCACAACTGGTCGGAACAAAAACATTTCATTCATAGCAATTGAAACCTTAAACTTTGCCATTTAAAAAACATTAATGACATTTACCATTTTTTAAATATTACATCCTTTAGATGCCGTCCTCCTGTACGAATGCAAAATTGAAATCTGCTCTTGAGATTCCTCATTGACCGTTTTAACATCTCAGCTGGGATACTGACAATTTCATCCTGAATTCTCTATTTTAACTCGTCCAGAGTTCTTGGTCGAGTCTTGTACACTTTACTCTTGAGATGGCCCCACAAGAAAAAATCACAAACGGACAAATCTGGCGATCTAGGGGGCCAGGGAACGTTACCGAATCTTGAGATCACACGGCTACCAAACAATTCTCGCACAGCTTCCATTGGCTGTCGTTACGTGGAGATGTTACAATCTTTCGTTACACCTGAATTGAGGAATTTTCCACCCGTCCAAGAAACGTGGTTTCAACAAGATGTAGAAACATCACACACAGCACGACAGTCAATGGATGTTAAAACGGTCAATGAGAAAACTCAAGAGCAGACTTCAATTTTGCATTCGTACAGGAATTACATCTAAAAGATGTAATTTTAAAAAAAAATGTCAAATGTCATTAATGTTTCTTAAATGGCAAAGTTTAAGGTTTCAATTGCTATGAATGAAATGTTTTTGTTCCAACCGGTTGTGGTTTTCGTGGATTGTTTAAAAGTTCCCGTTTTTTGGGTCACCCTGTAGAATTAAAAGGATGCAAATATTTATAAAAGATGGCGAGATCAAACTAATGAGAGATATGAAACTGCTTCTCATATTTAAAATTGACATTTTAAGTGGTATACAAACTGGATTGGTGATACAGATATAGAGAAGTATAAGGAACCCAACCTGAACGCAACCGTAAAGACGGAATATGAACTACTCATGCAGTGATGGATAACGTATAGACAGACAGCTGATATAACCTATACAGAATATTAAGCAAGGAATATAAAAGGGGGAAAAGATTGACTCGAATTGAAAATCACATCACGTCATTCACATCTTCGAATATATCTTGATTCGCATTTTCCGCCCAATCAATCCGTCAGTGGCATATACAATGCGACATATTCATGGCTGACAACGGCCATCTATAAAACAGGTCGTTTTCTGCATAAAACTCCCCAGAAATTTAATTACAGCCACATTCCTGCAAGAACCGGGCCTGGCGCGCAGCACAATTGCATGGCGGCTCCGCATGCAAAAAAGAAAGAAGAAAAGATAACATACTAAAAAGAAAAACATGGCCAAGGAAAATTTGCTATCCGACGATTTACGGCAACTGTCGTTTGAACCCCTTGTCGTAAAGCACAGCATGAGGCACTAACTACGCACCTCAACTTCATTTCTTTATCCACAGAGCCCCATGTCCAAATCATGCTACCCAACTGCAAGTTGCCGCATTTTCCAATGTGGTCAACTCAATTAACTACCAGCACGCGATTAAGCGATTTAGCCTATACATTAAACTCAACTTCTATATGTCATTCAAGAAGGTATATTAATACCATTGAATAGTGCCTATTTATCATATTCAGATTGAGAATACACAAAATTCTACAAAAGGAAGTAATAATTAAATGCGAGTTGGATCCATGTATATGCTAATCTTGCATCTTAATCTATACCACACATGCTATATGTTGGACTGTGACACTAGAGTGATTGGCAATTTGAAAAATGGATTATATGAGCTGACTGAGCAACTGCAACGTTGTCCGAAGAAATGTGCAGTTTGCATGCATGGAATGCGATATACATGAAATGCTAGTGCTCAATGATCGATAGCCGTCAGATATATCCCTTATAAGTCAGGCGGTCCAATCAGATAAGGTCGGCGTTTCATTGTTAGCGCACACTGGTTTCTCTGGCGAATTTATTGTCCTACACTGCGACATGGAGAGAATGTTGTTGCACGAGCACATGGCCTCCCCTCCTCTCTTATATACACGTCTATCTATCGTCTCAGTTGTTCATCTGCACGGGGCAGAAGACCAACAGAAGAACAAGAAGAAAGTTTTAAGAGTGCGCAAAATCGTGGCGTCATTGTTTACAGAAATGACTGGCGAAAAAGCAAAGTCGAAGACGAGCAACAAAAGAGGTAAGAATGTGAGAGAAAAGCGATAGAAAAATCTGAGGGACACAAGCATAGGAAGGGGGTCGGTCGGTTGCTAGGTCCTCGATCACAACCGACAACAACAACACGTTGAGAACTTGGTTCCACTTGCAGACAAGCCCTGCATGTGTCGATAATTCATACTGACGATTGCGAAAACTTGATACACCCAAAAGAAAAAGAAAATGCATTCTGTGTATATGTGTATATAACCGAAAATAAAAGTCCACATTTTACGCCTTTTTACATTTTAAACACAAGCCCATATTTGGAATACAATAACCTCACATAAAGCAGAACCTGCTTCCTTGTGTCTCTATTAGTTCAGAAATTGAAAGTCAGCCAGAATGAGTACGCAGCCGTGGTATAGATGCAATAGGTTGGTTGTTATGTATGTCAAATTTATACAAGTTTTCAGGAGGCGCGCACTAAAAACTACTTTGAAAGTTTCAATCTAGTGTTATGAAATTTACATTATGTTTTACCTGAATTAAAGAATTTTAATTTGCAGTTCAGCCAGAAATTGCTAAGATGCGAATCGTCTTTTTTTCAAATGAGAAAATAGCAGTCTTCTGATTGGCTGATTGACACAAGACCATTCGCATCATATGCAGCTTTAAAAATTGATCAGTATGGCGCAAAAATCTGCATGAAAGATGTTTATTTTTTGCCATTCTACCTATTGCATCTAACACGATGACATAAGTTTCAGAGAAATATGTGTAATTGATATTATTTTATTTAAAATATTGGTCTGCTGTATTTCATTTCCAGTAATTAACGCAACTTATAATATACTAAGTTATCACGAAACTATACAACAACTATAAATCTTGCTAGTACAATTGACATTGGGATAAGCTCTTCAAGATCCAATTGATCTACTGTATTTCATTTCCAATAAATAATGCAAATTCTAATCTACAAACGTATCTTACAATGTTCTATTGACATTGAGATAAGCTAAGAATGAATATAGGTCTTCAAGATCTAATTTCGGTATCAAATTCAACTTTGTATTACAGTATCTTATATTATGTATTCAATAAAAATTTAGACGTAAATATTTTAAGTGCTATAGCAAAGAAATTCAGGGAATATATCATCAATAACTTTTAAATTTTCGGTCTAAATCAGTAAAACTAAATACCCTTATACACACTGACCGTTGGGTATCTTGTCAATGTCGGTTTTCAGTTTATAATTTAATGTGCCCCATTTAGAGACGTGAGCGATAACAATTTAAGATAACAAGAGAGGCTGTGCAGTTCTTCGCAGAAGTCAAGAGGGATAGATAGATTATAGATAGATGCAGGCGCGCTTCTGCAACTTGCAGTAATACACCAATTTTCTGTAATAATGCCGGTAATAACAGTGGTCAACAGGCACATAGGAAATATCAGCGTGACAGTTGACCACGCCTACTTTGCGTACATAGCACGATCATGGCGTCTTAAATGAGGCTGTGTTTGCATGCGTTCAACCACTTAGAAGCTCGTTCCCGTTTACCTTTTTCGGTCACAACACCCCAGCCACCTCCAACCATCATATTATTGACGCTAACAATGACTTACAAGTCGTTATCGTTCATCAAATTTAATTAGCGTGCACCGATGACAGCTTAAATCGCCAGCCAATGCTGTAATTACATTGTCAAGGCGGTGTCTTCGCGTTACGCCCTCACTTTTTCTCAACTTCCGACCGCCATCTTTCAAAAAGGCATGAAATATATGCAATTTCAGTCGTGAGACTACGACACTAATCAGTTATAAAGTATGTGAGACACCCCAAATAAATATATTCCCACCACTTTTCTGGTAACCCGGCCCATTTTAGCTGCGAATTATCAGTGTACACTTGAATTAATATGCGAGAAATTGAGTTTGGCAACATGTATTGTATTTGTCTAAATAGGAAATAGCGATCACAACCTGTCTATTTATATATCTAGCACAAAATATTAATGAAATTATTTCAGCATACATATATCAATCAAATGATCATAGGCTACCACTTTTTAAGATTATATGAAACACCCTGCATGTGACGTCAATGTGTATGATCATTTATCGCGATTTTGTCAACCGACTTGTCTTGTATTGTCATGTTTCTTTGAGAATAAGGGATTGTTTTTTTTAAAGAATTCAAAACCGCTTTGGGAGATGCGTGTCCATTTGTTAATAAAACATTGTCGTTGCGCCCAGGGCCACAGTGGCACCACATTCTGCAGAGAACTCAGCATGATGTCCTTCTTGATGAGGACCAACTCTCCCACCCCTGAGTCACCTGACAACAGTGTGGGTTGATGGGCATGCATGCTATAGGGTACGATGAGCAATGGCCGCCAGAGCTACTTCCCACGCCAGTTCAATTATGTTCTTCCACATTGCATACATTAACCCAATACAATGCACAAACTTACAGTATACCTACTCCTGAATTTTGACTGACACATGCGGCCTATTGAAAATTACGCGCCCCAAGTGGCAACGGTGGAGTCAATAATTGCATTCGTGTTGAGTGATTCTCTTGACTTGCATTTCCTTTTGTTTAACTAAGGGACTGTACAGAAACTGTGTGTAACATTGCCATATACTGTATTACGAAATATTCCAAAACTTTCTGAACTAAATTATTACACAGTAATTTGTATCTTTTATTTTTACAATTAATACTACTTCTGATCAAAATTATAATTCATCAGAGACTAGTTTTAAGTATTAAATTCTTGCCTACATTTATAAAAAGTTGAACGAGTATGTGCAAGTCCACTTGGGAACAATTACAGTAGAACGTCGTTTATCCGCACGTCAATTATCCGCATACCTAAAACACACTTTTTGCTCAGTAAAATTGTGGTTTTATACTGTATTAACCATGACCTGAGCGAGTAGTGACGAAATCAGAATGTTTAATCAATCGAGAAAAAAGGTAGAATATCAATTGACTCGATAAAGGCGATGTTATAAGATCGGAAAGAGGACTGTTTATAATATCAAAGCCTGAAAAGAAGAAATTTTGAGCTGTGCATCGAAGTTAGATAGCGAAGAAGGGTCTAAAACAAGTACTGGGTGTACTGCACGTGTTTTTCTGCATTAAATAAACGCATGTTCTACTGAATAAGGAAATTTTTCAAATCCAACAGAAACATCAACGAAAATGAGCAGAACTTTTCCCCACTGCCATTAATTATTTACAATAATGATCCATATTTGATAAGAGCACACCCATGAACAGACTAAAATAATTTGTTCAGATAGTTTTGTTGAGATTCATCCAATTTGAGAAAAAAACAATACCAGATCTACAGGGTGTTACATGGATGCCATTTGAAATATTTGAAACATACAGTATACACTGCACAAGTTTTCTTTACATAACAAGTTTTGCTTGTCATTAAATTTCAATATGGGTGTCTTTCGTTGCAAGTAAAATGTTGAAACGATACTCAATTTCCCTCCATACATTTTCCAACATCCCTGGAGTGACAGTGCATACTGGTGATCATTGCTGTCGTTATTACTGCGCTTTTACAACCTTTTTTAGTGCACGTTTCAAATAATCCAAACAGCATCTATGTAACATTTTGTAGTAAAGATATTTATTTAAAAGGTGCATTCATTCTTGTTCACCCTGCATTTCGAAAATTCATATTACACGTATACAGGAACAACTTGTATATAGCGAAAGTGCATCGACTTGCATAATTTGTTTAAAACATGATTATTTCATTTTTGGATAGCCCCAAACGAACTGGACCACGTTTACACAGGCGAAGATTGAAAATGAATGAAATGAAAAAAAAAATGAATATGTTTGCATGGTAAAAAAGTGAAGACTTCCGGCGGTGTCTTGGCAGGTATTTAGGTGCAAAGTAAACGCGCTGTTGCTTTTCTTTTTCGAGTATGATAGCTTCTGCCATCGACTTCCATTACCCCCTCGACATGTACTTGTCACCCGGCCTATACTACAATCTTCAGGGTCTTTAGCGGTGAAGAATATCTCTCTACATTTCCACTCCCTCAGATAGCTTCAAGTTGAACGTCAACTTGTGTGTGTCCATGCATCACAAAGACCAGTCTTCATCTCTCAACATCGAGACTTCTCTAAAAAGCTTTCATTATTATATAAAGTCTGATTGACGTCTTTTGATGACCAATGTCCTTTAACCAGGTGCACTGCTGACAGCCGAGTTGCACCAAGGGTGTCCAAAAATCTCTCAAACACACCTCTGGCGAAAAAAAAGAGACCCAAAGTACCACCACCTTTATGGCCCCAGTGGCCCACCTATACACACTATACTATATGTAAAGGCATGTACAGGAAAGGTTTGTTTGTTCCTCAATGAGCCACACCATAGTGTGCACTGGGATCTACATGTGAAAAACACCAACTAGGCAAGACTGTATTGAGGGTGACAGCTTACTTATAGGGCTGACATCAAGGAATTTCCATTTACATATATGCTAGCTGGTCAGTCTTTGAAATATGCATGCTGCTAGATAAAATATTGTATGTTAATTTAACAATTTATTGTACTAAAATGTAAACTTGAAGACCATATGCTCAATATGTCTGATAAACAAATCCAAACCAAATACAAATATTTTAATATCAGAATATGTATATGAAGAATTTGCAATTTCAGGTCTTGGGCGCATTAATATGAATGCAAATTACGCGCGAACAATTTCATCAATTGTATATATATACAGCATAGGAAAATGTGATCTTTTTTCTGCATTTATACTATACAGATGGCCAATTTTGAGAACTAGCTCAAAACTATGGGGTGTCCGTCTAGCAGTCATACACGGGCATGGTAGTGGAAGCAGACATACTTGTGCATGGGTGAAAATCATTGGCATTGTATTTTGTGGGCGACACCCTTTGTTTGAAAGAAACCCTAAACAACGTCTTGTAACACAATGAGCACTTTGGTCGCAACAAGGTGTGGTCATTTTACCCACTTTTCGCAAATCACGCCCGTTTAAATACAAACATCATGTTTCGTGCAAAGCAATGTAACACAACTACATAATAAATTTCTCTACAATTATCCAATCGTTCAGTTATTTATAACTGGTTACAACTTTTATATCTCAATATGTAGCATGCATTAAATGGCAATTAATAATACTGGCCACTAATAAGAATATAATTTGAACATATTTGTGCATCCATTTATCAAATTCCGCATAATATATTTATAAATGGCATACAATGTTTAAAACTTATCATAATTATGAGATCTTGTACATCAAAAAAGATGTAAAAAAAGATCCTAAAAGATTTTTTTAAATGGGAATTTGTAAAGTAAAAATATTACCGCCAATTTCCATGGCCTCACCAATAAAGATATTTATAAAGTTATCTTCATGCACCAAAGTAATGGGAATCAAACTTTAACCGATGTAATTTATACAAGAAACAGAGTGTGCTGAACCCAGTGTGCATGTTTTGCACATGACAGCATGGTGAATGGGGCTTGTCAGAAACCGGCCACTTGGGCACGTCACAGAAGACTCTTTTGTGCTAGCTGCGCAAATTGCAAGGACCTCCGCAACACAACAAAGCTAAATATTTGCTCTGGCACCCTGAGAAAAGCCCGAACACCAGCCAGCACCAAGAGAACTTGAGAAGAGACGTCCGCGCATGCGCAATGCTTTAACGCAACATACTGTTTATATATACAAGACTTTGCATTTTGTTGCTTTTACTGTTCCCTGCGGTTTCATCACAATCAAACCGAAGGAGTGTCCTGCCATACACTTGAAAGCCTCGCTTTTCTCACAATCCATTGCAGGTCATGCACATAAAGCCAAACACAATGTAAGCAGGTGACAAAATGCACCAAACTACAAAAATCCCCGTTTGTAAGAGATTAGACAAATTTCATCGGTTTGCGTTTGTGGTTTTCCTTTATGAACTCCAGTGCCGAATTTGACCCCAAAATCCACCGGTATCAGCTATTTTTCTGAAGAACAAATTCACTCTGGTGCTGGTATAATGTTGGGCTTTCGGAAAACAATTGCAAGAATCCAGATTTTTATGACAGACAAATAACATTTCATGTAAGACAGTGTTTTAAATTTTTGCTGAGAGGCTTAACAGCACAAAGGACCTAACAGATGATAATCTTTTTACGGTGACACCTGTATGTTACGTCCAGATTTTTCCACTATTTCTAAAACGGTGAAATAGCTTATATTCTCAAGGTATTAGCCCCATATGGTTTGTGTATGTGAAATGTCGTATAAGCCACAGATGAAATTAAATTATAACATCATATTTAAATATAACATGTACATTTTTACGTCTTGCATGATATCCTTTTCCAAATAAACGTTCATAATTTCAAATGAATGTAATCTAATAATTAATGGAAGAAAAGACTTAATTTAATGAAAATATATTTATATAATTTTGGGTGGAATGGCGTAAATGATATTAAAATATACTAATATGAAACAATGTTCCATAAAGATGATCACCGATATTTATCGAAAACATATTTTTGATTAAAATTTAGAAGTTTTGCATAGGTATATTTAAAAACGTTCCCTTGCAATTAAAGTGAATGTGTATAAATAAATATTAAGATTTCTATAAAACTCAGTGTGTTGTATAGTTAACTTTGCTGCCCGAGATGTTAAAGCCATTGTCACGGAGAATAGTAGAACAATGGATAAATGAAACATCCCTTTGATAAATTATCTTACCTGAATACATATATCATTAATAAAGAACTTGTACTGTCAAATGCGTATATAATACAGCCCACTAACCATCCTGTTACATGCTATGTCACTTAAAATCAGCCCTAGTGATCCATGTGGGGGGTCATGCAATCATTTCCAGTGATTTAGCATTTTATTTTCGTGAAATAAGTAATTATTTCTCAGAGAAACCACATGTTGCATTGCATGCAATGCTCAGAATAATGAAATATATACAGCCTAATGTAATGGTATGCGGTATATATTTATAAGAAAAAGGCCAAACGCGTTATTTAAGCCTAATATAAATAGACTATATTTAGCTGTATTACAAGGCGCATGCACTTCCAATGTGAATATTTATGCAATGTTAGTTGGTTTTTTGTTGCTGTTGTACGACTCTATATACGTATATTAGAATAATACAAAACGAAATCACGAAATTTAGGCAATGAAATGTGTAATTTATGCCACAACATTTTTAATAATATATATATGCTATACTATTTATAAACCAATAAATTAATATTTGAAAACAATTTTACAAATTCTATCTAAAAATCACCAAAATCTTTAATTAGTTAAAACTCAGTCGTCTTATAAATATAAGCAATGAGTACGTAGGTATATTACCTGTTGCATGCAAAAAAACAAATAAACACTTATAATTGCAGACTTGTTCTTGTTTGAAGAATCGCATTCATGCATATATCCGAATTTGAAGATAAATACTACGTACTACAAATAAATTCTTAAACTTCGCTTAAATGAAGTGGGATTTAGAAAAATGCTTCCGATGCAAATTAGGAAGTAAACTAGTATTTGATAAGTGCTGATTGCGAAAAAGTCTTTTTCTTTGTACACCATAATTCATTTGAACTGATTAGTTGGATGTCCTGCCAATTAACAGCCATCCATTCGAGTTTTTATCACTGAAACTAAAAGTATGACATGCCTATGCATAACAAGCTCTCAGCATTTCAGAACAACTGTATGGTATAGGCCTGTAGACCATTGAATGGGCACATGAGTAACACATTAACGCCCTACGCATATTGGTGTAAAAATGGATGCAACTTGCCTTAACTTGAACATATTTTAGGTGATAACCCTGCAACATCTGATGCCATATTTTTAATAAACTTTTCGATACAATTTTATTATTTTTTAAATACTCGGTGACTGCAGAAATGCAAAGCCCTAATGATTAACACTGGAAATAATCCGAGCGACAAATCCTTCTTTAATATTAAATTTGGCGTTTTTCATGCAAGGGCACTGAATTGCGTCTGCGGTTTTAACCATAACAAGTGTTCAAATTTAATTACATAATTCTTTCCCTTACCAAATTAATTCACAAAATTCTATTGCAAATGTTCAGATTTTATCACCACATTTGCTTATACTGTATTTGCAAGCCAGAATTGTTTAGCCTGTTAAAATTCTTGGAAACTAGAATTTTGAACGCATGTACAGAAATGATTAATTTTATTCTAATGCTCAATGTGCGACATTCTTATTATAGTCAAAAGTACAAGTTCAATGGCAAAGTAAGATGCAAAAAAGCGTAATTTAAAATATTTAATATACGGATATTATACAGGGTGTCTCCAGGTAAAGTTTATTGATCATTATTAAAAACCACTATTTTGATAACTTCTATATAGAAAGTAGACATAGCGATATGTATCTTCAATGCCATTCATTTTCTATCTCAAAAACGGGTTAAGCTAGACTAACACTTTCAATTGCAATGTTGTAGCCAATTATTTTTTTAGTACAATAAACCACATTCCATATTTTTAAATACAACCTCTAATTTTAGACTAAATTTTGAACATTGTTATCAAGATGTTGAATTTCCAATTTGGAATGTTTAACTGCATACAATTGGAGATCAACTACATAAAAATATCCAATAGGGTTCAATCCACATTTTGTAAATTGTCTAAAATGCGGTTTATTGCTCTAATGTGATGATGGGCTACAGCATTGCAATTGACATTGTTGGTCAACTACAATTTACAGATTTTTTTCACTTAATAAGAACCGACTTGTTGCGCAATTTCTGAACAAAGAGGAGTTAATTCCCCATATAATACTGCCTCAAGTTTTATAAGGGCCGGGACTAACAAGAAGGTCCACGGTTAAAATGGAGGAAACTTTGGATGGTTCAATATAATAAACCTGGTTGAAAATAAGCATATAATTCTGAAGTTGAATTTATGAATGTTGAATTTTGCAAATTATAAAAAAAACCTGTACAAATAAAGAACTCTAAAATTGCTATTTAACCATTTCACAAGTTAGAAAAGGTGCCGTGCTACCCTCTATCGGTCTTGTCTTGAACCTTTCGTAATAACATGTAAAAAAAATCCTCAAATATTTACGATGAAGAAGTTGTAATTTTGAGCCACTCAGAAGCAAAATCCAAACCAGTACAGGGAGTGTCTACTGCACAGAATAGTAAAAAAACAATATGCCACCAACCAATCGTGACCTTCCTTTACAAAATTTGGATTGCACAGTAAAAATTCCTACCATGATAGGAACCAATGAGAAAAGTTGGCCACAAAACATCGTCATCCAATGAAATCAGCAAACCAAATAGTTTTAGATGGGTGGCATTAGTACTATGCCCTCGCAGCAGGGAGCGTTCATAATTTACGTTAACTGCCTTTATTTGTATGCTCTATACTAGTATGTATTAAGTAAGCAGTACTTCTTCGAGAACTGAAAAAAATAACTGACCCAAAATGTACCACAAATTAATTTCATAATTTCATTTACAAAACCCATTTGCAAATAATAGCTAAAAAAAAGTGCAAGGAACCCAATAAGGATCTCGACTAAGATCGAATTATATAGACCAGGTTAAATTATAAAATTATCCTTAAATGAATGATCAATGGAAAGATGTGGGGAGCATGAATTATGGATGTCACATTTTATGTAGGATCCTACTTAAAAGCCTAAGCGTTTGGTGACATAGCTACTAGCTAGCTTTATAGGAACTTTATGTCTTGTTTTCATGCAGGGAAGATACCCTGTCAGTATTGGCCGTGAATTTAGACACACCCTGTATATTTCAATCTTCAACCACGCAGTTTGTGCTAGCTTCACTTGCACTTAATTACGTACTTCATTTTTGGATTTAACATTGACCCTACACAGTTAAAACAACATTGAACATCTGCTACATTCATCACCACTTGTTAACATGTTAGCAATAAATAACGATGTGATCTGGAAAAGCAAAGAGACCAGCTGAAAATTAAGCAACACAGCTGCCAAGTTTGTATATGTATATCTTCCTCGATCTCAAGGATGTTTCCTAAATTTTCCCATTGACTGAAAGTTTAACTTTGCAATATATCACTCGTCCTCTGTTTAAGATCTACACCATGCTCCAAAATAACGAGTTTATTTCCTTTCTCATAAGTTTAGAGCCTCTTCTTAGGTTCCAGACCTTCAGTGTGTAAATGTGCTTAGCAATGAATGTCTGAAACATGTCTGTAATTGTTCCCACATAGTGTAGTTGGAGTGAACCCAAAAAACCTGGTTTTCTCAGCAAGCTAGGCAAGATTATTTCCGGTTCCGATTGGCTTATGTTGGAGCCTGGAAGAAGAAGAAGAAAGATGCAACAATCACGTGACCACGTGCCTCATGCAGCAATTTTGGCGCGCATTTGGCTCCTGCCTCGTCTGCAGCTTGGACTATGTTATTAGTATAGACGTTTCAAGCGTGTTGTGATTTTCCAACACCGAAATCATTGCAGCCAGAAATGAGTTCTAATACTATCAGAGGAATTCGTCGCAAGAAATCGTCATTGTCCGAAGTGAAATTGGTGGTTTTTGGAGCTCCAGCTGTTGGAAAAACCGGTACCACTTCATGTCATTCATTTGTAAACACATGATCTTCAAATTTACACCTAAATAGGCCTACACCATCATTTTTTTATGTGTGAAAGCGTGTGACTCTACAATTTTAACACCTTAAGGAGTTCTGAATAACTTTCTTGAGCGGTTTTAACAGAAACGTGCTTTGCCATGCAGAGGAAGTCTTCATATTTCGATTTATTTCGAAAAATTCATCAAAAATCTTCGGTTTAATGCATCATGTAAAACAAAAACCAAAGTGCTCTAGTTGGCTTGGCCTATCTAGTTAATTTTGATCTTATTTATGTCAGTGTCTTCGGGGGAGTAGGCATAATCACCACCCACCACATAAATCAAGCAAAATGCAACATTGGAAAGTTTTCATTACATGTTGCATAGCCTTAAAGTACTAAACTTCTTTCTGATCTGAAACCAATTCTTACAACGTACGTTATTAAGGTGTTAAATAATAATTTGCCATCAAGCATTATAATATTTCTTAGACCACTCTGACAATACTGAAATACAGTATGTACAGCAGTCTACTTCATAAACTTCATAAGAATCTATTCTCATTGAAATTATTTCTGGATTGGTAAAGCTGTAATTTTAATTTGCAAAAATGTTGGCAGCAATGCATATTTAAGCTACTTTCCGATCTCGTAAATATATGGACAGGTCATTTTTATGTTGCAAACCGTGCACTTCTCTGGCTTTTATTACAACTCTTTTTGCGAAGACAATAATCAACGAAGTGCGGATTCAAAATTTGGAACTGTTTCGTGGTTATGTTTACTGAACGCTAACGACGTGTCTCAAAATCTATTCGAGGATAAGGAGGGTAAAAAAGGATAAACGAAACACGTTTTTTGCCTTGAGACGTTCACGATATCCGTCAGCAGCAAATGTTTCAAGAGTTAAATTTGTCCCGTAGAATATAGCTCTTCTTGTTGCTCAAAACCCAATGCGAAAAAAAACGCTTTTCATGCATGCACAATATACAGTCTGCAATTTCAGACAATATGCCACAATTCCCATGCAAATATCTTGTAATAATATTCTAAGAATAAATCTAAAATACACAGATTTAAAGAAAAAGTCAAATGTACAGCAGTTAGTATTGCTTAGTATTCCTTGCCAGCATTTCAATGTTCAAACATAATCAAATCCAACCGGGTTTGGCTTCAATTGAACTCGGAGACCGTGGATTATTTAAAAAATCTTCTGTCCATTCAGTTTCGCCATAAAAGAATATCTCCTTCTACTTTCCATCATAAATTAGCCAACGCCTTGAAAACTAAGTTTTTTTTTCCACCCTCATCCAGAACAAGTTCGACGATACTGAACTCAGTAAACAAAAAAATTGGGAAAACTATTTTTGGACCAAATGCATAACAAACTACAATTGCTTTGCAAGTTAGCGGCATTTAAATGGCATTTCTGTATGTAATAGGTGGGAAATCTAAAACTGAGCATAGTTTTAATTTTAGAATTACTGATTTTACTTAAATTTCTAGGTGCAATGCTCCTTTTGAGCAGAGTTAACATTCCCAAACTTAATGGAGTATATGTTATCCTAAAGCAGCTGTCGCAGATAAACAAGAAATGGAGGAAGTGAGACTCTTCCGACACTTTGAAGCACCAAAACAACCAATCTTTTCTAAACTTGAAATTCTGGACGGACATTAAACACACATTACAATTCTGCGTACAAACTTACTTACAATGTAACCTTTTTGTTAAGATTTGTTGCAATTACAATGGCACATTTAACGCTGAAATGAATATACAAATAATTCGCAAATACTACTGCAATTAATGTTAATTTTCCTTTTTGGCAGCTTTGACAGTGAGATTTCTTACAAAGCGCTACATCGGAGAATACTTTCATCAAACAGGTAAAACTCGTGAAATTTCAAAACAATTCATAAACTAATCGTTAATATAAATTCTTAAATATAAAAAATTGCATCCCACATTTTCTTAGAGAACTTTTTTTGTAAAGAAAACATTGTGCATGCTTTCAGTTCGTACAAAAACCTTAGTTTGTTATCATAATTTCACAGAAAACCGATATAAGAGTGAAATAATGGTTGATGGAGAGCCGGTTATTTTTGAAGTGATGGATACATGCTCAAGGGTGAGTAAGATACTGTAAATGCACGCACATATTGCGCAATTAGAGCCTGATAAGATTTGCATTTTACAGGAAGGAAGTGAATACCCTAGGGATGAATGTGTGCAGTGGGCAGATGGATTTATGCTCGTGTATTCCATAACAGACAGAGAATCTTTCAATTTAGTGAAATCTTTGCGACAGTTCATCTACGAAAACAAACAGGTGCAAAAGGATGCACCACAAGGAATTCCCACACAATTCCCTATTGTCATAGTAGGAAACAAATGCGACTTGATACACCTCCGGCAAGTGAGCACAGAAGAAGGTATTTCCTCCTAATATTGATATATTGCATATGCCGAGTTCCTCAACTAATTATTATTTATCTACACATAGGCGAGATTCTTAGTAAAGATCTGGACACCATCTTCACTGAATTATCTGCAGCCGACCATATAACCCAAGTTGCAGAAGCTTTCTACGATTTGTGCAGAGAAGTACATGATGTAAGGAGAAGATCGAAACAATCACTGTTGGATCGTATGTTAGGCAAGAAATGAGCTACCAGAAGATGAAAACAGCAAGCAAATACCAAATATCTTCCCACAGAGAACAATCTTCAACATATAGTATGAAGGTTATCGGAAATTCCAACATCGCTAGTCAACCCGAAAGTAAAAGACTGAAATGTACACATATCCATCAAATATATTGTACCTATATATGAATGTCAACAGTTGACACGATAAATACCAGTAGTAGGATTATGTATTCTATAATATATAATTATGCGAGTGAATTTAACCCACGAATTTATAGTTAATTGTACAGTGAAATATGTAAATATACGGGTAAATGTAACAAATAAAGTATAAATGTGCCTCAATTCTGTTTTTAGTAACGTTATTATCGTTCTTGTATTGGAGATTATCAGTCTCCGATTCTTAATCAAAAGATTTCTGTATCCGTCGCTCATAAAAAGGGGCTGACAAAAATCTGTCTTTTATTTAGCCATTGTATTTTTTGAGTATTTTATTTCCCATATTTTCATAAATTTACACTAAGTAAGAGTTGTAAATATTAGCAATCTTTCATTTGGAATGATCCCAAGATGACAGTTATTTTATAAAAAAAACTTCGAAAGAATATTCCAAGAATGGAAGGCTATAAAAGGTATTACATGGAATTGCGCAATCGACCGTTAGGCTTACATTGTCCGCATGTCACTATACTTCGGAAATGCTTAAATATTCTAAATTCTCGATAAATGATAAAGACACACGAAAAATGTATAAATTGACCTACGTTTTTGATGAATTTTGCTGAATAAATGTCGCTATCGACGAGATGAAACTGTATTACACGAGTTGAATTTGCCACGCTGCCACGCAGTCAAACTCCGTCGACGAAATCAGACGAAGTGCTGAAAACAAAAGCGCTTCAGCTTAATGACAGTTGAGTACCACAAACAATAGATGACGCGCAAATGCAAGATTAATCAATAAAAAAAGGTGTTTCCCTTCAAAATTAGTTACCCTATTTGCATACGGATAAACAGTGATTACCTGAGAACCCAAAAAATGTTCTAAAATTGTTATAATAAATAAAAGAAAACAAAATAAAATATGTATAATTGTCATATTTTTCGGGAATACAAAGAAGTACGTTCTTGAATATTTTTTCTGAAGTCAAAAAACAGTAATTCTGTATTTGTGAATGTTAGTTTCGTTAGTTTAGAGCTTTCCTATCTATAATAGAGATATCATGATGGTAAATTTGAGATTGCACTTTGTTGCATGTTTCGGCCATTAGGCAGTTTTTGTAATTTAAGGAATTTTGTAATAACTGCGAGGCCGGTAATAGTCAGTATGCTTAAAGTATATCATTAAAACTACAACACCATGGCAAATGTGCATACTGGTAAATAAAAATACTGTATATGCACATTACTTATTCACCAAAAATTACTTTGACCCGATTAGAAAATGTAGAACAAGGCATATTCACAAAATTAAAATTGGCTCAGAATGAGCAAATACTATTATACAAAACGTCATTTAAATAAAAAGACATTTATATTACTGGTTTTCAAAAGAAATTCCACGATTATCTTATTTACAAAAAAATATAATGATTTTCTTTATTTGTCTTGTTTTCATTCAATAAACCGAGGAAGTTTGAAACGTAAAACATAATTGCAATAATTGGCAGACATCGAAAATTGAGCCTAAAGCACTACTGGTAATGTAATTGCTTGCAATAAATTCATTAAATAAAAACATGTTTCCAAAAACTTGTTCCTGCTTCAACGTTCATGTCCTTTGTGTAACAATTAATAACTGTAGCAGAAGTACAATAACTGCATAATTGCGCATTTTAAATTCACAATAATGATTTCATTGTAATTTGCATTCCGATTTTGTAATTTCATTACAATAAATTTTGTCGTTGAGCAAATACGTAAAGGGAAGTTTAATTGGATTATTGCACATTATTTCCACATGCGTCTTGGCAAAAAAAAGTACAATTTTTCCCTTCACCTGAACGAGGTTGTTCCGTCTTCAGAACGTCTTGCAACATGCCTATTTTTTTTCTAAGAAATATGGTTGCAATGGAAAGCTACCTCGAAAATGTACAAAAAATTAACCCAGACATGGGCACATGTTTTATATCAGGTCAAGGCCAGGCAGTCATTTTTATATATGCGAATTACTAATCCTGGAACAAAGGGGGCAGGATATCTTTTTGTTTTAACAGAAATGGACACATACATTAATTAGTTAAATAAAATATATAATATGACAGCTTGGAGGATTTGTAATATTTTTCCTACATCAACATGCAACGAGGAAAAACTTAACGACCTTGTGTGGTTTCCCCAAGTGGAAAATCCAAACCTTCTACTTTTGCCCTGACATAATATATTTACAAATCTTGTACGCAATTGTAATAACATTTCGAAGGTTGCAAAATTAGCATTCATAAAACTGCTACGAATTTCCTCCAACTTAATAAAACATAGATGAGGAATTATGTCACAATTACACGATAGCTTGTCATATTGAAAATATTAAGTCGTAAAATTAACATTCTGAGCCAAAAATGTAATACTAATCTACTTAAATAATTCTTTTTTCTAATCAGGTATCCGATTTCCAGCCTCCAGGGATAAAATAACGTGTTATTAGTACAGATTTGTTAACGAAACATTGAGCACAAATTTGAATATCTATTTTTTTTAACTACATATTCGCAGCTCCATTATTTGAATATTTTCCTGGAAAGTTATTGCTATGATCTGATCAAGCTTCATTCGAGTGAAATTAATGTAAACCTTATTGTAAGAAACGGATTAAAAATATTATGATACTTGCCTTTTGAACGTTTCAGCATAATACAAATGCTTCCTGATCAGACACTCAAAGCATGACTTCATATATCAGGTCTGGCAAGTGCACGTCTAATAATTACAAGCAACCTGTTGCAGAGGAATGGACAACAATGAATTGCTTCAAGTTGTATACATTCAAAAGAAGTAGGTCCGCATGTACCGGTTGAGGAAGTCGGCGACCGTTTAATATAAATTTTTAAATGCCTTATTGAACAAAAAATATTCATTCTCAAATATGCTATCGATCAGAAACAAGATTTACAAATGGAAAATTAGCAATGTGATAACCCTGCGGCAACAATTAAAATACGTAGGTAGCAGTTATTATGCAATATGTTGAAAGGAAGTATGTAGTCAGCAATTTGAAAGGACTATTGGAGTTGTCACGTGGTGGAAATGACCTTGATAGGCATCTTTTTCAAGATCAATGAATCATTTTCTCTCCAGCCATTAAATACAAGCGCAAAGAAGTTCAGTTTTTATAAACGCGACCGAATTACAGTAAATATAAAAACATGCATTCAGGATTTTATCACACCGTAAGAATTACATCGTACATTTTTAATTTTTATTCATTATACACGAATTCTCGAAAAACGAAAGTTTAAAAATTGTACTCTGGTACTATAAAAAAATGGCGCGGATGCAAATGAAAGATTCAGTTTAAATATATATTTTTGACAGTATTATAGTCGCTTTATCTGAAATATGATTCTGCATTTTGGTGCGACGAATCTACTGTATTTACATACTGGACATATTGAATTGAGTACACCAAACTATTCTGAAAAATAATACACAAACACACGCACGTGATTGAAAATCACGTTTCAAACAGAGACAATGGCAAATTGTTTGAAATCGGCAGGGAAGTATATTTCAAAACTTTAGGACAACAATGAATTGGATGAAATATCTACATAAACTTATGTATATATTCCCCAATATGTAAAGTTACAGTTTCCAAACTCACGCGAACTTCCTGCACGAGTGAAGGCGTTTTGAATAGGAAATCTTGCCAGTACTTATATATAGGAAAATCAAAACCATATTCATATACGTAGTTGGACACGTTTCGTATTACACTTCGTTCAACATTACCATCTACAAATTGCACGAACACCCTAAAAAAAAAACATTAATACGAATACGTACTACTCTATGTTAATCAATTTAAATTAACATCAATTTGTTTCATTAAAATAGAACTTCATAATAACAAATAACAGAAGCACTTCCTCGTTTTGGGAGGCGCATAAAATTGTGAACTCTATAAATTACGACCGTTCAGGTAACAATAATGTGAAGTGATAACGTGAATACGATTATGCTGCATAAGGTAATACATAGCAATAAACAGATGGAAATTGCATTCTAGAAGTTATACACACTACAGTTATCTTGCCAATTAAAGCAATAAAACTCCTTCGGAGGTAGTTATGAACATTAATTTTTTATTATATGTACACACTCCTAGAAAATTAACAAGTTCTACCAATCAAAGTAGTAAATTTTACATGTACAATAAATTGAACAATTACCGCATTGTGGCCATCAGGCATTGGCTAAGGCAATCGCTATTTCTCGTCAACATTACATATATGTAATTATTAGAGTATGAATCATTCCATATGGGTTTACTTCTGAGGCACAATGTTAATATAGAAAGACAATAGGCTACGTAGTTGTATTGACAAATTATTTTTTAAAGCAAGAATACCTTTTTTAAAAAAAAAACATGTGGCTGACTGTCTTCAATGCAATTAAATATACTCTTTAGCATCTATAACTCAAAGTATACATGAAAAATGTTTGCAGCTAAATTTCCTGAAGCATATAGACTACTCTTATGCAAGAACACCCAACATTTTGCTGTTCATTCGCATTAATTTCTTAAACTGAAAATATTTCATCACAATAACATATTTTTAGTACACCCATTAAAATTTGTTGTTGCTTGGTAATTTCACCATGATGCTCTAGCTGAAACGAACTAAGATTTGAACGTAGTAAATTTCAGTCCAAACTAACTTGGCACCCACCAGCAGTCAGCCACATATACCAACAAATATATCACTCAGAGCGGTGAGTTATTAGAGGGCGAGTGGAAAAGGAGAATTAATATAGACGAGTGCTGAGGATAATAATTAAAACAAACTGAAGTTATTTACGATTAAGTTAAAACCCGAATTCCATATTTTTGATTACATTTAAAATATGGTAAGGCAAATTCTTTCGAAAGCACAGCCTTTTTTTTTACACACCATCACTGTCCGAATCGACCAACTTTGTGTCAACATGGCCGTTTGCCTTCGCACGAGGAGGAAGACGATCACCAAGAGGCAACTGTTGGTAGACAATGCGTTCAGCTCGAAAGTCGTTCGGATATTTCTTCTTGAAGTAAATGGCAAATGCGAATGAGAAGAACATAAGCAGCAGAAAGTTGACAGCGCAGTGCCACGTGTACATCATTGTTACGATCATCATCTGGGAGTGATTCTCCTGCTCCCATCCCTGCATACCTGGGAAAGGTGGGTATAGGATGAACCCTACCTGATAGAACCAAGTGCCTTGCAATAAGGTAAAGTAAGCTCGTGCCAAGGTGGCCAACACAGAGTGTTGGTGTTTCATCTCGATCCAGATTGCTAGAACACAGCACATGATTGCCAGGAACAACATCATGTGCACTTGCTTGTCCATCGTTGTTCTGCCATGAAGATGGAAATAAAAGAGGATCCCTTCCATGGTGTAAGCCAACATTCCTATCGCAACTTCCGTGCCTTCGGGCAAAGCAAACTTGCAGTGGACCAGGAGTTCGCAGACACCAGCCAGGCAGAAGAAAAAGTACATTGTCATGTGCTGAGCATTCCCCAGGTGTTCAAAATGGCCATCTTCGAAAGCAGTGATCAATTCGCCAATCATGCCGATTGTTGTAACGAGAATTATGAAGATCCCATCAACGCATAGGTTTTCCAAACCGAAAAACTGAAAGCCGAAGTAGACTTTGGCTCGATAAGGCTCTCCGTGTTTTGTTCTTGATCGGAAGTACAAATAGAGGCTGTTCAAAGCCCACCAGATGCCACCGATGATGAAGATGGTTCCCGGTAGGGCGTGCCCAATGAAAGTGCCCATGACTAGCTGTTGTTCACCTCTGCAGCCTCAGGTGGTGCTGCGATAGCTCGGGGTTATCAGGCTTGCGGTACCTTATGGATAGATTAAGAAAAAAATACAGCACTCATCAAAACACTCTCAGTTATTCATAGCACATTTAAACACGAGTAATGTTTGCAAATTATATGTAAGAAAGTTATAGCAGGAATGCCTTATTAGAAGGTACTATTGAATATTCAGGGTTGCTGCAAGGCTACTTTTATATGAATTAAAATTGTGAGAAAAAGACTGCAAAATCTTAGTAACCACCTGACAATTTATGGTAGATAAAAGAGAAAGGATCGAGTTCTACAAATGGGGTTATAATCCAGAAATACTCGACTATATAATACACAGTGAATTTTTTATATCTTGAAATATTTCATGTCAGAGTCATAAATTATGCAAATTGTTGCAGTAGGAATTTCCGGTATATTTAATTTTCATATTTGCATTTTGAAAACGTGCTAACATTTATAATTGCATATTTTTGCAGATTTTGTGTCTCTGAAAGGATATATACAACTTTGTCAGCAGGTCTTGCTGCGATACGGCATTCGCAGCACATTTAGAAGACCACACCCTAAACTATTACATGTCAATCTAGAGATTAGGTCGAGACACGTATAACGAGACAATTTGCTAATATATCGTATCCTACATGTCAAAGTAATTTGGCTTAATTTGCATCGGCCTCATCAGTGAATTGCTAATATACTAACATATCCCTGGCTATCTACCGATAAAACGGAGCCAACACCTGCAATGCCCATTGTTAAAAAGTCGATGTCGGACTATCCACTGTAATAGCACGTCATTGGCTTCAGCGTGTTTCCAAGCAACGCAATAAACAAATGTCATATACTATACAGGCCATGGTCATATATCGTCCATAAGTGCATCAAATGAGAAAGGCCAAAAAGGATTTAACCACCCTCGTGTTTCAGCCATTTATCTAAATCACGTGCTAGATGTCAAATTAATATAATGAAACCAATAGCAAGTGTTACGATCCGAGGTGGAACAGTAAATTGAAACGATTT
>WWPM01024514.1:0-12731 GCA_023279145.1 Glomeris maerens | reverse complement strand
AAAAAAACCACCATAAATAAAGATGCGGGTTTCGCACGTGGATGGCCAATGTCCTCCCCGCGGTCTTTTGACACGGCAGAGGCCAGTGGGAGGGCTCTTGTCTCGAAAATCACCCGCAGGCACGAAGGGGAAGTGGAGGGGAGAAAGATGGCTGCCGAAAGAATGGGCGTGGCCGGCGGTCACTTCAAAAGATGAGTTCTGAAGGGGGGCGTTGAACGGAGTTGAACAGAGCCAAGCGCCGAAAAACCCCCTTTTTTTGATGAGATGCCGCCGTTCGGACGAGTTCATTCGCACCGTTGCGTTCACACTGAGGGGGTAAGGGGTGGCAGTTTGATGGTTTTACAGTGCAGCGCGTAATAAACGCACTTTACGAGAAGTGCGCTTTTGGGAGATGTCAAAAGTGAGCTAATTGTTCATGAAGACGTTGATGTGGCTGGCGGAGATCGTCGATCTCAATCTGTTTGTGAACAGTGGGATTGATTGATAAGGATCTTAATCATATGTCATGGTTTTTTCTTGAAGTTGGCCGACGTCTCGCCCGAATCCATTACTGTCACTCCATTGTTGAAGGCAACTGTACGAGGGGTTGTGGACGTCAAACGCAACGGCGCATTCCGATTCAACTCCTTCATATTCCATTCCGTGCTTTTACGTACGGTTTTTCATGTAAAAAATACTGGAAAAATAAGTTTTTGGATAGTAAAGTTGAGAAATTTTAAATGCAAACTAATTAAGTCCAATTTCAAATCATACAGTTGTAAAAGTAATATTACAAAGAAGATAATTTAATATTTCTAGTTCAATCTGGAAAGCATTTCTTGGGATTATGATTTTAATTTACAAAATAATTGACACTTTCGAGGAGGGGTTACGCCGCATCCTGGAAGAGCATTTAGCGCTGTTGGCAATTATGGCACCAATTTCCATTTGGCTGTTCCCCTTATTAGACAGCAATCGCCCGTAATTCTTCCGTTATTGGAGGCCTGTTTAGGCCACTAGGCTTTCCGTAACCAATCGAACGGATGCGAATTCAAGATGGCAGCCTCCATATCGTACAACTTATTTCATTTTTTAAAATAAAAAGAAATCATAGCAATGTGGTGATGCACTGCCAGTCTCATGGCTGCCCTTTGTGGAGGCTAGCAATTCGAACGTTTGGTTTATGTCGCCCTTGGGTAGAGGCTAGCAATTCGAATGTTTAGCGCGCTACACTGGCAACCGATGGTTGCCCCGTGGTGGAGGCTAGAATTCGAACGTTTCGCCGCCATCGATTTGAATTTGCACTATTATTACTCTGGCCACTGAAGTGTTTCTGATGACCAATTATAATTCATCGAATCCTGAAATTCCATTACGCAATGCTAATAAAAAGGCGCGGATGAAAACGGCATCGATATTCGAAAAAAAAAATTAGGATATGCGACATAAAGCCGAAGATGGCGCCGTTATCACGTGACCTGCGATTAGCCGTGACGTCATTAGGGGGCGGCTCCCACCCTCCCTGCCGAACCGGCATTCCGACTACTAATTATCCCTGTACTGGTATGTCTTGCGATACGGTTGTGTAGTGGCGCCACCTAGAAGTCGGGGTGATTATTAATAAACCTAGAAACGTTTGTGTGGGAATTGCGCAGTGGGCAAGGTGAAAGAAGGTTGGGTTTGGTCTGCCGTGATTGAAAGCGATCACCGCGCCCGATTGCACGTGTTTGACCGCGTTGTTTGGCCGCTTTTTTGCGCATGCCAACGACGACAACAAAAGGTGACATAAATCAAGTATGATTGACGTGCCGTGACAGGCGCTTGATGGATGAGGTCCTCCGCGTTTCTGGCTTTAAACTTGTCTACATGTGTGTGACGGCTGGCTGGCCGCTTGCCAACCATTAACAGATGCGCCGTTGCCATTGGTCCGCCTTCCCTCCCTCCGCCTGCCCGCCCATCCGCAATCTGTCAACGTAATTATTTCCGACGTCACGCCGACCGCGTTCAAACCAATGGCGACGAGTGGCGACACCACCCCCACCATGCCCCGCCCCGTCGTCAGCCTTTTGGGCGTCGGCATCGGCACAGCTGCGCCCTCCCTCTATACATAGTAAATCACCCGAGTTGTCAGCGAATTTATTCTCTCATTGCTTTCTTATTCTTGAACATCCATTCCCTCCCTGTTTTCTTGGAAGAAAACACAGTATATATCTGGAGAGACGCCAGTTTGAGCAAAGGAAAAGAAAGAAAGAGGGGAAAGTGAGAGGCGTGGCGAAGCGCGAAGCGGGGCGGACGTTCGGTTCGATTCGATCGGTCCAGTGTTCGGTGAGGGGGGAGGAGAATAAAGAACACCCCTGCTTCGGCGAGTGGAACCGTCCCGCGGCGGCGCTCATCGCATTGCGGACCCGGCACGGCGCTCATTCGGGCGCTGGTTGTTGCTCGGTTCGGTTGGTTCCTGCGATCGAGCGCGTGTTCGTGGAGTTTTTTTGTTTTGTTTTCGCCCGAGAAGGTGTTTTTCCTCGTTGCTCGTCGTCATTTCGGAGAGGTGCTGCCACACCGGGTGCCGTGCGCTGCACCTTGGCAGCGGCAGCGACGGATCCGACGGGACTTGTGGTGTTTTTTCACGCCAGGATTATTATTATAATTACGTCGGTTTCCAACGCCATCAGGATAAAATGTTGGCCTCGAGTGCAAACCAGTATTTGCGGCCGGAATATCTTTCTCCTTTGCCCACAACCGTGAGTTTCATTTCTATGATTCTACCTATGAATACTACAGTTAACGCCCCAGTTTATCGTTTTATTTATTGAATCCTGTAATTCGTAGTTATTTTTCAAAATTCAATCAAAATCACGAGTTCTCTGTCTTTATTTTTTGGAAATTTCGGGTTAAAACGGAGAAAAACTGCGTAAAATACTAACTTAATTGAGCTTTTAAGTGTAAGAAAGATTGGTTATTGAGGAAATACACGGGATTTAATTATTTAGTATTTTTATTTTGTAGTTTTCGAGGTTTTTTTGTTGCGTATACCAGTTTTCCCAGTTTTTAAGGCTTAACACGCTTCAATTCGGTTTCTGTATATTTACTACAAAAATTAATGCAATAACATTAAGAAATAACAGTAATGTAAGGGGTATTTTACAGTTTTGACAAATAGTTTTTGAATTTTAGTCGTTTTTGTACCATATTTCTGTTTTATTAAAATTACAGTCGGTTTATTTTAATTTTGCTAATCGCATTTATATTTGGTAAAACTTGATTAGAAATGATAAACTAACAGGTCAGTCGTGTCAAAAACTGTATAAGGAACTTGGCATTCTTCAGGAAATACAAATTATAATACGTATAAGCAAAAAACATAACAAAATTACAAATTATTCTGGATATTTTAATTATAATCAAAAAACATGGTTTTAATTTGGTTTTTTGAAATTATTTATACGAAACCAACTGCAATTAGTGTTATAGGCATGTGGAATAGTTTAAACAAGTAGTTCGTGAAGTTTAACTGTTTTAGGCTTAATGCAGTTCCTCAAATGTTGCAAGTAATTTGTAATTAAACTCCTAAGATGTCCGAATAACTTCGCAAACAGATTAAGACAAGACTAGTTATGATGTGCACAATAGTTATTACACAGTTATAAATTGGTAAAATGTTAATAATGTGACTGAAATACATATATACGGATAAGACTTTTGAATTTGTGAAACTGATAAGTATATTTTTTGAAAAACGGATTAGGATTGAAGTTAGTATATACTATAGAGTGATTTTGCTGTTGTTAAACGACCGCTTGGTGGCGCCAAAGTCGCCACACGCAGTAAATATCGATCTGTTTTTATATATAGGTCTCAAAAAAGACATTATTTTCGTCTATTTTTTGCTTCCGAGTTGAAAATAAAAACGTAACTTTTTCGTTTTGTGTTTCATATAGCTGGATGCCAAGAAGAGCCCTTTGGCCCTTCTGGCCCAAACGTGCAGCAACATAGGGGCCGATACACCGGGCACCAAGTCCTTACTCCCAAGTTTGGGCTCGGAGAAGTCGTCTTCGAAGGACTCTTCGTCTTCTTCCTCCTCCTCCTCTTCTTCTTCCTTGGACAACAAAGTGGGCAAGTCGACCCCCTGCGACGTCGGGGGTGGTGGAGTTAGTGTTTGTGGTCCCAACGAAAAGACCTCTTCGTTCAAGCCCTACGAGTCGTGCAGGAAAGAGGACCCAAGTGAGAACAACAACAACAACAACAATGAGAAGAGTGGGTTCAGGACTCCAACATCCAAAGCAGCTTCTCCTGCGGTTTCTGTGTCATCCACCACATTGTCATCATCATCATCATCATCATCTTCCACTTCTTCTTCTTCGTCATCTTCTTCTTCTTCCGCTGGAGACAAGTGTTCGCCTCCGTCCACCACCATGGACACCGTTGCCAAATCGGACATCACCTCAGTCACAGCCTCCATCTGCAACCCTCTGTCCTCCGCGAACCACCGACTAGACGACCTCAAGGACCCTCTGGCCGCCCACATGCCCCTCGGTGCGTACAAACCGGCCCAATACATGCTGAACCCGTTGGCAGCCTGCACCGGATGCGGCCCAATGGACGTAGGCGGCGGATACCCTCCGAAAGGAGCAGCAGCGAACCCGTACGGGGCCCTTTCCCCTTACGTGGCCTACGCCAGGGTGAAGACGGCGGCCGGGGGAAGCACCTTGGTGCCCATATGCAGGGACCCTTACTGCACGAACTGCCAGCTGAGCATGCACAACGCGCAGCTCACGCAGGCCCCTTCCTCGTGCCCTTCGGGGTGCACGCAGTGCAACCACGAGAAGGTGGCGGCCGCAATGGCGGCCGGCTTAGGGGTTGGGGCCCATTCGCTGTCCAGCCTCCAGTTCATGTCCGGCATGGGCGCCGCGGCCGCAGCGGCGGCGGCCGCGGCCAACGCCAACATGCAGCTGGGCCCTTTGTACTCGCACTCGATGCTGGCGTCGCACAGGCCCTATGTGTGCAACTGGATCGCCGGGGACACTTACTGCGGCAAACGGTTCCCGACTTCCGACGAGCTGCTGCAGCACTTAAGGTCCCACACCAACCTGTCGGCGGCCCAAGACGGCCTGCCCCCCATGCTGAACCCCAGCCTGAGCCTGCCCTCGACGGTGGCCCTAGGGGCGGCCGCTGCGGCCTGTCACCTGCACTACAGCGCGGCCCCTTCCCTCACGACTCAGGCCGGACTGCATAGGACCTACCCGACGAGCCTGAGTCCGGTGGGTTCGCTGTCGGCGTCGAGGTACCATCCTTACAAGCCCCCGCAGATGCCCGGCCTAGGGGCCGGGCCCTTGGGGCCCTTGCCCCCTCACCCGGGCTTCGCGTCCGCGCAGTACTACTCGCCGTACGCCATGTACAGTCAGAGGCTTGGGGCCGCTGTGCACCCGTGATGGTTGTTGTAGGCCGTAACTGTATACTTCTGAGTACGAGATGGCCTTTTCCCCTCCCACCCCCCTCGAAAGGGCCTTCCTCGAGTTGCTGGGAACTGACACATGGGAAGTTTGCAATATATTACACATTCACACACTCACTATGTATATATAGCGAAACCTGATGGCTTTGTTCCTTCTGGGGAAGGGGCCTTAAAAGATGGGTTCATCAGAAGTAAGGGCTTAAACTGTTTCACTTTGATGAGAAACACTTTGATGATCGCGTTAAAAGATCGGCGTTCTTGGAATGTAAGGGCCGTAACGATTCCGTGGAGAGGCCCCTTCCTTGCTATAGCTTAAGCGAAAGAGGCCCCAAGTTTTTGAAACAAATCTCTCAAGTGTCCATCTAATTTTCAAACCTTCCCTCGCCAAGTAGTCTTCAATAGCAACATGTTTCGGCTAATAAGCCATCATCAGGCAACATTCAATCGAAGGGGCCTGTTTCGGTCCTTGAGTCCTGAAGGATCGGGTCCCAAAAGAACTTTTGAACTAAGTTTGAATCCGAAGCCGTCAGGTTTCGCGACGCGGCCCGCGTTCGTTGCGTTCTCTCTCTCGCGAAAGGTGCCCAATGAAAGGTGTTATATATAGGAGAGAGAGTGTGTGTTTTGATGGCCCTATACGCTGTGTTTTACCGTGTGTAAGTTTCGACTTGGGGCACTTGCCCTTTCCAGAGAACGAATGCCTGCCGTGTCAAGATGTTAGTCCGTCTAACATTCCCCGTTGTGTTTAAGAAAATCTCTCCAAAGTTCTTCTTCCGTTTCCTTCCCGTTTCTCACCTGCTTCTAAGTAATAAGACTTTTCTTAAAACTAACGGCAACAAACTTGAGCAATTCAGTGTCTTAAGTAATGATTGTAGAAAGACCAAAATCATCTTCGGACTTCGTAAGAAAGCAAGTTTCTTATTTGCGTCTTACGTTGCTGCGAAAACTCGCTAACAATTAAGAACAGTTTCTATTGATGACATAAAATTACTGAAAACATTTGAGTTAAGAAATTTCAGAGATGGCTGCCCTTTTAAGAAAAAGATTGGGCTGCTTTTTATAAGGAAAGGGCATGTAAAAGAAGCGAGAATGGAGCGAAAAGAGCCTTTAGCGTAAACAATCTACTGAATTGTTACAAATTAAATAAAAGGTCTTTGAATCTGTGTACCAACAATATAATTACATGAAACTGGAAAGAAACCTTTCGATCCAGTTTCTCGGCTAGTTGTCGCAAAAATGAAGATATAGTATATATATACTTCGTTCCTGTTCAACACCGAACTGGATTCCAGCTCTGCGATTGGTCGCAGGGCCATCTGGCGATTAATACGGTCAAGTTAAATGTGATTTTGGATACAAAATTCATTCCTGATTCGCAGAAACAACTATGTTTTTATGCATACAGTATAAACTATAGTTAGTATATGATTGCAAACCAACAAAATGTTTCCAAAACATGTCTTGGGTCTTATAAACCAATGGTCTTTTATGCATACTGCGTGCATAGCAAAATAGTCCCAACCAATCACAAGGCTGGAATCCGTTTCCCAAGTTGGTTTGGAACAAACTTTAGTTCTTCTTGAAATGCAAAATGAAAAGACTTTTAAGAAACTTGCTTTCTTGAATTTCACAGCGCCATTTGCCCTCCAAATAAAGAATGATTTGCTATTGGGTGAAATGGCGGCCTTGTTGAGGATTCTTCCTCATCAACCGTTAGCTGGAGTTCGATGAGGGCGGGGCTTTCGCCGTTTCCATCAATCTCCACCCAATTACAAACCAAGATGGAAGAAGCCTTGTTACCCAATGGGCGTGTCCTTAAGTCGGCCATATTGGACACTTGTTTATGTTGCATGTGGGGCAGTTTTGAACGGCTGCTGGCAAACTGAAGACGTTTTTCCGTCTAGTTTCTTGCGATTTTCTTTTCGCCACAAAATAACTCGAAGAAAATTCAACACTAATACCTGAATAACAACATTTTATTGTAAATGTTTTGCAGAAATAGGTGACAACTCACTTAACACCGAATAAATAGACAAATTGTTAAGCTTATAATTAGTTCAAACTGCCCTTAATTTGAGAGATTGGGTCCCTTTTTATAAGGAAAGCGAGGAAGTGGTCTGTGTAGAATCTTCAAGAATAAGACAGAAAGTGAGCAGAAATCGAGTTTAGTGGAATTTAAGACGATGCATTTCTTAATCTGCTGAATTGCTGCAAGTCCTAAATTTTGTAATAAACAAGACAAGAAAACCTCAGTGTTTGATTGAACTTTTACCGCTTTTTCTACGAAAGGGCCCTTCGATAGCGAAACGAAATTGCATTGTATTACTATGATTGCAGGATGCTCTATATTTCCTTGTCTCTAAACTCATTGAATCTCCAATCTCTGTGGTTCGCTATATCGTTGGCAGAAAGAATAAGAAGAATAAGATGCAATAATTCCTTAGAATTCTGTGTTACTGTCTCTCTTTAAAACCCTTTTTCCTTTCATCTATATTTGGGGGAAATAAATAATTTCTTGCAATAAGTGGCATTTGAAATATGTGCATGTATTGGATCTGGCCATTTATTTAACCCGGACAATCAAATCAAAAAATGCGAGGGAAAATGTAATAAAAATTGGGTTTTGATCGTTTTAATTTGTATAATTCATCGTTTTATATATATATATATATATGCTTATTTCTTTTTCCCCACATTTTTAATTTAATTCTATTCAAAGTATATATGTATTATGTCTATTAATATACATAGGCAACATCCAGTCAGTCACTTTTGCATTGTAAATATATCATTGTTGCCCGAAAAATGTCGGTGTTGAAGAACATGAAGGATAAGAATTTAAAAGAAATAAGACAAGGTTGTTGAAGTGAGACTTATTATTATTATTATATATAGACTTTCCAGACCAAATTTGGCGGTCTGTACTTATGTTTTTCTCTCTTTCTCTCTCTCTCTCCAGTGTACATTGTCCATGTAAAAAGGAATTATTATTATTATATATATATACTTATTTGTTTTATCTTTGTTTTTCCTAGAATAAATCCGTGAGAGAATTTCAATTTCCGACTATCATCATTTCTCAATTTATCTATTATACAGTAGAACTCTTGTTATAGTGGACTTCAATGGACTTCTAATCTCACATCATTTATTTGGCATTTTATTATACATTAAATGAGATTCTGTTATTTCTATATATATAATTGTAAAGTTTATTTGACTGATTTTGATTTATATATCGTTTTTACTTTAGTATATTGCAATTTTTAATTCAATTATTATTTTAATTTAATGTATATTAAAGAAACAAAATGAGTATTTGATTTTTCCCCAATCGATGCACTATATACCGAGTTCTACTGTATTAGACTGCACATTTACAATCACATTTACAAACACATTTACAATATAACAATCAACTGTAATCATATGTAAAAGTGAATGAAGTTTATTGTATATATAATTATATCAAAAATTACTGGTTAAAATGGAGGAAATTTTGAAGTAAGAAGCGAAATCAAAACTGGGAATTAATATTTGTCAATAATTTATCTGTGTAGCGTAAATGTTTAGTTTGATTGAATTATTTCAATTTCCAGTTTTGCAAATTCGAATTCCAATAACTTCTGAAAACATTTGCTGAAAATTACGAAAACCAAGTGAAATTAAGCAACTTATTGAAGAATACAAAAGTCTTGAATTAAAACTCAATAAGTATACATAGTTATTCTAACATTAATTAGTCTGGAAGTTGTGGATGAAGTTAGATCACAAAATAGATCCATTTGAATATACATTTCAGCTCGTGTTTATCCACATTTTAAAATATATGAACTTTTACTGAGTTCGCACTCAAGGTTGCACTACAGATATTGATGATAAAATCAATTAATGCCTAAAGTATAGATTAAGTTCGATCAACTTCTGCATATAAGTTTAACAATTCTATACTGAATTAATAACTGTGGGCTAATTTTTAAGAATTATCATTGTAATTAACGAAGTTATGGTCTTAAAAACCTTGGGACCTGTGCAACTTTGAATGCGAATCAACTATAGACATTACATACATAATTACTAATTAAATTACGTACAGGTAACTGCTAAATTTAATTGAAATTAACTTTTTCTTTACGTAAAAGCAAAAAATTACCAATAGGCTTAAGTTGATTATTAAGAAATCAATTCAGCACCAATTAAAATTAATTGAAAAATACTGAATTAATTAACTTTAAAAATACATCAATGTCTTCTTGACGTCTGTGAGTATATAAATTAGTGATTGAGTATACATTGTGGGAAAAATAGTGTAAAAAGCTGATTAAACCTTTTTTGTGGGTGTGAAGTGGTTTTGGGTATATGTTTTTAATCAATGTGCAAAAGGCTAAAAGGGTTGAGACGAATGATCGTAAATTTTTCACGCAACTTGTTGTGACAATTCATGAATGCATATTAGGGAATTTAGTGGCAGTATAACAAGTTAGTACTGAGGGCCAGGCTTATAGATGGCCAATAAATTATCTCTTCAGCTGCACAGACTCCATTTTTCATCATGTTCATAGCTGAAACTATATACATTTCTCAGCAGTGGGCATTGCACTTCTTTACAATAATAAGACAAATTACAAGATGGCCTCTTGAGTATTTAAGCCTACTATTCATTCAACCCCGAGTTGGGAATTTCAGTTTTGATTTTTTAATTGTTTTGGGGATTTCATATAAAAGATTATAATTTTTAGATAACTTATTTCTTGTTCATAATACAACCTATAGTCTGTTGGCATTCAAGGTTGCACCAGTTGCAGAAAATAAAATAACGTTCTCATTAAATTAATGAATTAATTAAAACAATAATTTCCGGTATAATAAACTTTTATGAATAATAGCGATTTTTTTTTGAAAATCTCATTCAGAAAGTTATGATTGGTGCATTTGAAGGCTAAAAGTTTTTATTGCTATAGTCGGTTCGCACTCATCTTTGCAGTGAGCCCAATTTTGCATAAAATCCTAACTTCGCAAATTCCTATATTATTTCAGTAAAAGTTGTTTCTCATTTATTAAAGATTTCAATAACTACTGGGATATACTAAGAAGTTGACTTGATCGACCTTTATCAGGCAAGAACTGATTTTACATTAATCTGTAACTTGTAGTAATTTTGAACGCGCTGGACTATATATATGTTTATATATGTAAAAAAAATACAATCTATTGGAAATTTTCATGGATTTGTACGTCAAAAGACGCCGATGGCAACAGGAAGTGATATATACGTGTAATAAAAGGCTATTGGATGAAAAATGGAGGAAGGTGGTGGGGGGGGGATTGGGCCAGGTTTGGCAACACTACTGAACGTTTGACCAACGCCGCCTGGCGGATTACCGCTGGAAACGCAGCGGGAAAAGTTAACGGACATTCGGCGAATCGAACGTTTTTGAATCCGAGTTCCCATCGAACGTTTTTGAATTCAAACTTCCGCCGAACGTTTCGAACGTTTTCGAGTTCGAATTTCCGGTGTCAGAGCACTTCGAATCGGAACAACGGCGCTGCGCGTAGACACGAGCAATCACACGCATCTGGCGAAAGGTAAGACTTGATGAACTGCTTCTGCATGATAATAAGTCATTGTTTATCGTTTTGTTTTACGTCGTTGTATCCGTGTGCGACCGGATTACGTGATTTGAGTGCGTTTTTCCCCCGTTTCCGATTGGCTGAGCGGCGAAAAAAACATGCAGTTAGGCCTAAAGTACGGTTTTCAGGTTTTTACACCAAGATGATGTAATAATAGTATGCAAAATCCGGTTCAGTTTCATTGTCGGCAATTTTATACATTCAGAAAACCTTGTTCTTTGGTTTATTGGGGTCAAGTTTTTTCTTTTCAGAGTTCAGCAGAAAAATGAGATTTTTTGTCGCCAAAATCCTTTGATTCTATTTAAGTATTACAAAATATCATTTCTGGAATGGATTTATATTATTGAATAATTAATTAGTGCGAGAAATACGCGGGCTGATTTTGTTTGTATTAGTATTAATCTGTAAATTTTAATAAGAAATTATGAGACGCACAAAAAAATGATTGTGTAATTTATAAATTTATAAATCTATAAAAATATGAAAGATTAATTGATGTATAGGTATTTTAAGAAGGCTGTAAATTATATATTAGGCATTTCAAAAAACCGGTTTTCAAGGTTTTTGCGTTGAAAACGTTACGACCAAAAAAATATATTGCTCAATTATGTATTTAATTTCCTGCACATAAATCCGGTTTATTATACGTGAATAGACATATTTTCAAGTTTATGTTTCAAATTATAGTCTGATCTGAAATCAAATCTTCATTTTAAATATAGAAATATAAACGATGGAGCTGAAATTATAGGCCAGATGTTAGTTTGCGTGGCCCAATTAAGCGGATTCCACTGCACAAATGAAGAAATAGTGATTTCTATGCATCTACAAGTAAATATTCCTCTTTTAATTGCTATCTATATAAGTTTAGAATTTCTGAAAAAAATTGTGATTTTAAGGGCATCTTAGAAACCATTGCCAGTTCACTTGTAAGAAACTGTTTGATTATTTCCCGATATGTAAGTTTTATTTCGTGTTGTGTATAAGGTTATCCTGCATAAGTATGTAATAATAGCTTTCATACTGAGGAAGTTTTTTGAAGTGTAATTACAGCTGACTGTTGTGGGCCATAATGCAGACCTGTCAACTAGTAATTGCCAGCAGAGGTGTGTTTTCGTTTTGCCATAGAATTATCCCGTAAATAATAGCAATCACGTGTTTCGGCATAAGTCTGCCATGACAGCCAGGTATTATACAATGTAAAATCAGATTTCCCATAATATAAGTCTGAAATCTGCTTGCATTGTGCTCACCGTCCCCCATACAGCCAGCGAATAATACATATAACAGTAGTAAGTGAGGAATCCCGTCCGCTCAGAAATTATTGATCTTTGGTTTAAGATAACTATTAATAAGTAATAATTAATTTACAGCGCATTCTCGATATTGCCCAATGGGATTCCTTATGTCTGCGCTCAGCACCGTTGATCCGATTCGAAGCAGTCGCAAATTTGAATTTGAAAACGTTCGATTCGTCGAATGTCCGTTAACTTTTCCCGTCGTTCAACGGGAATTTGAATTGAAAAGCGTTCGATGGAAATTTGAATTCAAAAACGTTTGACGAAATTTGAATATGAAGACGTTCGATTCAGCTCGAATGTCCGTTAACTTTCCCATCATTCAACGGCAATTGGAATTCAAAAACGTTCGACGAAATTTGAATTTGAAGACGTTC
>WWPM01024513.1:0-46053 GCA_023279145.1 Glomeris maerens | reverse complement strand
GAGTTGGACCTCGTCACAATATATTTGTATGATGATGCTGTTGTGAAAGGAAAGAAGGTTGTATTCTGCATCATATTCTTATTTTAGTAATGTGCAATATATAATTCTGCGTTAATAGCTAAGTGATTGTTATTTAATTAATTTGTTTTTAGGTTGAACACAATACGTTTCATATGAATATAGTGGACATTCGCAAGTTTGAAGAAAAATTGCGAGAAGCAGAAGATAAGCTTGGGATCAAACCTGAACAAGGTGTACCTGTGGTTTATGAAAGAAACCAAGAAAGTGCCTGGCTTTTGCTAGTTTCATTGGTAGCAGTTGCTCTAATGATACTGCTGCTGTTTCGCACGGGTCAAATTAAAACTCCGCCAACGATGGATATATTTGTCAGTAGCACTATCACCATTCATTTACGTATTTTATCATTATTGTGTATTCTTATATAATATTTCATATTAATTTTTTCAGTCGCAACTAACAAGAGCCAAATTCACAATCGTTGATCCTTTGACCGGAGGAGGAAAAGGCGTTTTGTTCAAAGATGTTGCTGGTCTGAAAGAAGCTAAACAAGAAGTGATGGAGTTTGTGGATTATTTGAAAAAGCCTGAATTTTACAAAGTAATCTTCATTCAGCTCCTTGCAAGCAAAAACAATTCAGATGGCTAATAAATTCGTTTTGCAGAATCTGGGCGCAAAAGTTCCTCGAGGAGCTTTATTGTTGGGTCCACCCGGTTGTGGCAAAACCCTATTAGCCAAAGCAGTGGCCACTGAATCAAATGTGCCTTTTTTAGCAATGGCTGGGTCGGAATTCGTGGAAATGATAGGAGGTTATTTAATACCAATAATATTTTCTTACAAATGAAGGGAACAGAGCACATGCGACAATGGGATTTAAATGCATACTATAGTCAAATCAAATGGTATATTATAAATTTCGGACGATTTATGTGTAATACGGCAATTTCTACGACTTGTGCTCTGTAACATTGTTAGTATTGTTTTACAGCTTGTAATAAATATTTTAATTGGCTTAGGTCTGGGTGCGGCTCGAGTTAGAGACCTTTTCAAAGAAGCAAGGAAACGAGCTCCTTGCATCATTTACATTGATGAAATAGATGCAATTGGCAGAAAGCGGAGCAATGCGTAATTGGAATGTTACTGATAACAGCTGGTTGATAATTTATTTACTCCTCATGTTGACCCATTAACAATCTATAGAGGATTGGAAGGAGTTACCGGAGAAGAAGAACAAACGCTGAATCAGTTACTTGTCGAATTGGATGGTAAGCTATGTTTATTAGGAAACTAATAATTATTTGTTAAATTTCTAACAAATGTAACTTCCATAATTTTAATAACGCTAATTTAATTACTTTAACTAACGTTTGGGGCAATTTGCCCCAAATTTGTACCTACAGGTATGATTACAAAAGAAGGCGTTTTGATGCTGGCTTCAACAAACCGAGCCGAAGTGCTTGATAAGGTTTTCAAAAATGAGAAATGTCACCCAATCAAGAGTAGATTTTTCTTGAATATGTGAACTTTTGGTACTTTCAAAGGCTTTGCTTCGGCCAGGGAGATTTGATCGGCATATCTTAATTGATTTACCAACATTGGAAGAAAGAAAAGAAATATTCGAGCAGCATTTGCAGTCGATAACCTTAAAGCAACCGCCATCTCATTATTCACGAAGGCTCGCGCATCTCACTCCACGTTTCAGTGGCAAGTTAATAACGGGTGTGTTTCATATAATAATAGGCGCATTTTTCATGGAACCATTTTGGTTCGTCACATAGGTGCTGACATTGCAAATGTATGTAATGAAGCTGCTCTTCACGCGGCTCGAATAAAAGAAACGGTTGTAGATACGCACAATTTGGAATATGCAGTTGAAAGAGTTGTTGGAGGTAGTTTAAGTCTACTGTGATTTTTGAAAAACTTGGGTCCATTTTTGATTCTCTATTCTCTTATTTGTGTAACAATTTGAACTATAGGGACAGAGAAAAGAACTCAAGTGATGACTCCAGAAGAAAAACTTGTTGTTGCATTTCACGAGTCGGGACATGCAATTGTTGGATGGGTTATGAAATATACTGATGCACTTTTGAAGGTGATTCCTTCCCCCTCCTCTTTGATAATGTTTCTAATATTTCAGAACATAATACATTGAATTTTTGGTATCTCAGGTGTCTATTGTTCCTCGTACTAGCAATGTTCTTGGATTCTCCCGATACTCTGCAACAGATAAAATGTTATATAGCCAAGAAGAAGTACTTTCTGTTGCAATATTGACACTGAAATATTTGTATAGCTTTTTTATTTATGCTTCAATTTTGTTAGCTTTTTGAAAGGATGTGCATGGCACTGGGTGGAAGAGTTGCAGAATCCTTAACTTTTAATAAAGTCACAACAGGTAAAATAGGGTTTGAAAATATGATAACTCCTACCAGTAATTGAGTCATAAATGAATATTTTCTGCATTCAGGGGCTGAAGATGATTTGAAAAAAGTGACAAAAATGGCTTATAATCAGATTCAGCAACATGGTATGAACAAAAATGTCGGGATGGTGTCGTTCACAGAAGAGGAAAGTTCATTTTCAAGAAAACCTTTCAGTAAAAAGCTTGCTGCTGTTATAGATGAAGTAGGTGCTACAGCCTAAATATATAGATTGGAAGGGAATTTACATTATTGTTTCAATATATATATTTTTTCCACAGGAAGCACGACACTTGGTAGCAAGAGCATACAAAAGAACAGAAGAGGTTTTAGTAGAAAACAAATCCAACCTTAAAAAGGCAAATTAATCATTATCATTATATATTGGGTCCAATGGAATATTTAATTTTCGAAATATGTTGGGTGTTAAATTATTAAGATGGCAGAAGCATTGCTGGAGAAGGAAGTCCTCAACTATGATGATGTAGTGAACCTGATTGGACCACCTCCGTATGGCAAAAAGAAGCTGATAAATCCAGACGAGATTGGAAAATTTGCCACAGATTTAGGAGCTTTAAATCAAGAAAAACAAGAACCATCACCTGAAAACAACCATGCAGAATCTTAGTCTTAGTTTTTCAGATTTAAATTCATATATAGTAAATTGTATACATGTACGCGATAATAAAGGGTAGTGTACAGTTTATAGAAAAACGTGTATATACCTGCTTTGTAAAGTTTGCTTACCTCAATAAGCCAAACTTGTTTATACACCAGCTTATACAGGATTCAAATTTATTCACCCAAGAACTCAGTTCATCATTGACTGGGAAAGACCAGCTCTAAATTCCACAAGGATGAATGCCATAAAGAGTAAGTTACATTACAAAACCAAACCAGCAATTAAAATATAATATAAATATTTTATCAATTGCTTAGATTACACTATAAAGACGTGTGGCATTGCTGAGGACCCCGCAAAACTGATGCAGCTGCAGCAAACTTTGCGACAACTTCCATCAGATTGCAGAAAGCTATATAAACGACAGCAAGAAAATAAAAGAGAAACTGAATTTTAGAACAACATACTGTAATTGATTAAAATATATTGCAATACATGATTTGTCTTATTCATATACACAAATACACAACAAAAATCAATATATAAAATTCGGGACCACCCTGTAGGAGCGGTCGGCATTAAAACGGCGCTCCAGCTCTCGTCTTTTTTCTTGCTGAACTTAAACATCCGGGACATTGGCCACCTGCTCCCACCCACAACCGAATTTCACCAATCGCCATTTTGACGAATTTGTTGGAAAGGGAAAATATAAACGTTTTTGGGAACTAGAGTTGCTGAGTGATCTTTGAGGTGAGTTTGGCCAATGTTTCGGTTTGATTAGAGATGTTATAAAGGGTGGTATGGAAACAGTGTAGTCGGTTGGCGGTAAATTGACCAGTGCGGATGAATATAGGACGGTGAAAGATGCCAAGGGAGTGAAGAGAGCAACGTCGCATTTTTCCCCATTTCCTTCCAAGGGCGGAATGATACCCGACCGGCTCTCATTTCCTTGGCTGAATTTCGCATTCGTGATATCGGATTCTACCGCGTTATTCAGAAATTACTATGCACAAAATTTGTGCCTAAGCTAGTGCCAAATTTATGATATCATAATTCTGTACGTTAGCGTAGTTTCCATTGAACCCACAATCGCGTTTTGCAGATTGTACAACATGAAAAATCGGATTAAAGGCATAATATTCTGGCGCGAAAACACGACATTTCAAATTAGAAACATGAGGTTATGTCCGGTGACTTATTAATTTTTGCTACGTTTATAAAAGCCTGGTGTCGTTTTTCGAAAATAAGATGCTGGCAAAATTGTAATTGACACTGAACTACCATAATAGGCGCAGAAATTTAGTCTATTTTACATTCTCAGGAAGCCGTTACTTTATAAAATGTCTATTTGATAAATTGTAATTTTGAAATTTTATGAAGAAAATGTTTTTATATATTGTTTTTAAAAATTTCAATCCATATTTTTGGATGCATGTCTGGGAAATGGGAAAATTATTGTCAACTGTAGTACTCCTGAAATACAATATGCCTTATTGCAAACTATATGAGACAATTCCAGAAATTGGTAGAAATGAAATGGACAAAAATATATTAAGTAAGCAAAGAATATAGTACTGCAGAGTCTTGATACTATGTATAAGAAATAATCGAAGCTATATAAAAGCATGTATTTGCTTATCTTTATGGACCAGAAAAAACAGCAATGAAACATGGACGTATTTGGTGAGCTGGAATGACACAAAGTGGATAAAAAGGAAATTCCATTTGATTAGGATGGCTGTCAATACGAATAGCCGACTTATGATGTCTGGAAATGTGGTGACCATCGGGAATTTACCTCTTGTATCTGGAGAGAATATGACATCATTTGCCAATGGTTCTGCCATCATCAACCTGCCAATCAATCAAGATGGCAATGTGTTCACTTCACAAGGCATTGTCATTGCTACTGGGTCACAGACCAATGTTCTTGACTCTAACCAGGTACCAACTGTATAATGTAGTATTCCACAAGGTAAAAAAACATGATAAAATGATATTTTTAACATGTAGGTTGTGGTGTTTACTGAAGAGAGAAGTGGACAGCTTGTCATGCCTAGAAAAGGCACTAATGCCAACAATGAGACCATGTCTTTGGCTCAGTCACCTCCTAAAACGCAACAAATGGCTGCAGATGCTAACAGCACTATCAGACCACCAATAGGAAAGGTAGCATTGAAGTGTGGGGTTTTTTTTAAACAAAATGTATGGGCTTTTGTGGTAAAACTGAATGTAACTGCTTGCAGGGACCCTTTAAGTGTGAAGTATGCAACAAGGTCTTCCCAAAGTGGTTCCAAATGCAGAGGCATCGGCGCACTCACATAGATGATAAGCCATACCGTTGCGACCACTGCTCATTATCGTTCAACATAGCCAGCAATTTGATTCTTCACAAAGCCACTCATGCCAACGAAGACCCAACTTGTCCCGAATGCGGCAAGCGCTTCAACCGTGTTGCCAGCCTCAAGGCACACATAATGTTGCACGAGAAAGAAGAATGCCTTACGTGCACCGAGTGCGGCGACGAGTTCAGTACTCACGGCCAACTGGAGAAACACATGAGCGTCCACCGTAACGATGGTCCGGTGGAAAACAAAAGTCACTTTTGCAAGCAGTGTGGTCAAGAGTTCTCAAAAGCCTCATTGCTGAGAGATCACATGAAAGCCCATTACAAAATCAAGTAATTTATCATTGTTGGAATTCAGTCAAATATTCCATTAGAATTTCTTTCGTTTCCTGGTGATAATTGTTTATTTTGCTGATGATCTAGGGTTTCATTGTCACATCGAATTTACAAAAGGAACATTGATCGATCCGGGTTCCATCACAAATGTGATGTTTGTAATAAATCTTTCAAAAAACCGAGTCAATTACAGAGGCATGTTCGAATTCACACTGGTGAGACGTGCGAGATTTTTGTCGGTGAGTTTTGGAAAGTTATAACTTGAACTTGGAGTCGGTTTCCAGGAGAGCGGCCGTATAAGTGCAATCAGTGTGACAAGGCTTTTAACCAAAAGGGAGCTCTTCAGATCCATTTAACAAAGCACAGCGGAGAAAGGCCGTACCGGTGCAACTTCTGCCCGTCTGCTTTTTCGCAGAGGGGTAATCTACGTGCCCACATACAAAGGGTGCACCCTATCACCAAGGAAGGCAACCAAGTTATGTACCGCTGCGAGGAGTGCAGTTGCATCTTCAGGAAGTTAGGCAGCCTGAATGCGCACGTTAGCCGAATGCATACGGACGAGGGGGAAGAGCATGAAGAAGTACGTACATGTTTGCCATTCTTCAATTGTATCCTGTAAAGGTGTGTGTATACAGGGTGAATTTGAATTAAATGCAGGCAATGAACTCTGCGATTCCAACTGGCAAGTCAAGCAATACACAAGTTGCAAATTCGAAAAAAGATCTTGCATCGATGGCAGTAAATGAAGTTGCCGATGTCAACCAAGAGGATTCCAATGAATCATCAAGTGAATGCCAGTTAAAAGATGTTAGTCTTCTCATTTGTAAACAAAATGGGTGTTGTTAAAATTGCAAGTTTGGTTAGTTAGTTAGTTTTGACATTTGTATATCTAGCCATCAGACGATTCAAACCATGCTAGCGGTGACATCCTTAGACAAGCGCTTGAGAATAGCGGTCTCACCGGAGAGGGTCAAGAAGCAGCGAAACAGGCGAATTGCTCAATGGCCAGAAAGTTGCTCATGCGCAAGGCTGCACTTGACAACAACGCCAATCGAAGCGCATTGGATGGAACAGCCGCGAAGAAACACCTTGTGAGAAAAGTTGGCGGCATCCGCTGGCACCAATGTCTCTACTGCAGTAAGGAGTTCCGCAAACCTAGCGACTTGGTGCGACACATCCGCATCCACACTCACGAGAAGCCGTACAAGTGCATGCAGTGCTACCGCGCGTTTGCGGTTAAAAGCACGCTGACGGCTCACGTCAGGACTCACCTGGGTTTAAAAGAGTACCGCTGCCACGTATGCGAAAAGATGTTCTCGACGCCGGGAAGTTTAAGAGTGCATCTGCGGTTGCACACCGGTGCCAAGCCGTTTCAGTGTCCGCATTGCGACAAGAGCTTCCGCACGTCGGGACACAGGAAGAGCCACATTATGTCTCATCTGAAATCGGGAGAACCGCGGAAACCAAGAAAGCCACCGAGAAAAGCGCCGCCGCAGGATACCACGTCCCTACCGGATGTAGCGTTGCAGGAGCCGATACTCATCACGGACGGAGGACTCGTTCAACAGGCTCCGAAGTACGGCAGCGCTACGTACGGTCATTTTCTTAACGAGGCCAGCACCGCAGACAGACCGTACAGATGCAGTTTCTGCTCGAGGGGTTTCAAGAAATCCAGCCATCTTAAGCAACATGTCCGATCGCACACGGGAGAGAAGCCGTACAGATGCAATTTGTGCTTGAGGAATTTCGTCTCCGGTGGCGTTCTGAAGGTGATTTTTTTATTCTCGTATTATTTGTGCTAGGGTGTTAAATATATATTGCGTTCATTGAAAAGGCTCACATGCGCACACATTCCGGAGTAAAGGATTACAAGTGTGTCGTATGCTACGCTTCGTTCACGACAAATGGCAGTTTGAAGCGACACATGTCCATTCATAGCGAGACAAGGCCTTTCATGTGCCCGTACTGCCAGAAGACTTTCAAGACATCTGTCAATTGTAAGAAGCACATGAAGACGCACAAGCATGAGTTGGCACTTCAGGTATTAAACGAGCATTCGCTTTCAATTTTATTGGCGCATCCATGAGCGTAATGTGTGTTACGTAGGCCTCGCGAGCAGTGGTTGGCGCTGGAAATTCCGTAGAAACGTTTTCGGAACAGGACCTTGGTCTTGTGTCTCAAGTAGCCGATTCTCAAGTCATCGACGTGGAGCGCACAGTGGATCTGGACCAAAATGAAAATGGCTGCACTACTCTGATACCGCCAAATATCAGTATTTTGAACCAGGTTAGAAAAATTGTGACGGAATTTAATGTTCTATTTTCATAAGTTGAGCTCACTTGCGGTAGAAATGTTAAACAAATTCTGTTTATTCGTAGGTGTTTGGGGATCAAACAGGTGTTACAGACGGTACTTCATTCGATCAGCAGTCGTACGACCATTTCGCGCCATCTACTTACAGTGTGCAGACACAGTTCACTATACAGGCAAATGTTGCATGAATTAAATGTTGGAGAGTTAAAAATAATGTTAACAAGTTTGTCTTTTTTTGCCGATTTCAGGCTGATCAGTTGCAGCACACGTTGGACATTAGCGGGTTGGGAGAAGGGTTTGGTCAAGCTGGTGCCACCATGACGATGCTCTCCACTCGGAGACCCTCTCAGTTGCACGAAAGTTGCGAAGCCGCGGAAGACGAAGAATTGAGGCGGGCAAGCGCTTCGCCTCTCGACAATTCATCGGCATCGGTCACAAAAGGAAAACGCACATATAGGTGAGAAATGTGAAATAATTATTGGGAGTTGTTTTTCAAGCGTGAAATTGAATTGATTTTCCCAGGTGCTCTTACTGCGATAAGATTTTCAAGAAATCAAGTCATTTGAAACAGCATATTCGGTCTCACACGGGGGAGAAGCCTTACACTTGCTTGCCATGCAATCGAAATTTTGTGTCCATGGGTGTTCTTAGGGCACACTTGAAGACTCATTCTGGCTCCAAAGATTACAGGTGTCACCTTTGTCAAGCAACATTCACCACAAATGGATCGCTTACAAGGCATACGATGATACACAGCAGCATAAAGTAATTGCAATAAAACCGGCATGTTGTTGGGTATTTTCGTAACAACCATTAAATGACATTTGTTGTCGTTTCCCCATTCAAGGCCATTCAAGTGCCTTTACTGCAATGAAAGTTTCAGAACCCCTGTGCATTGCAAACGTCACATGAAGTTGCATCAAGGGTCCACCAGAGAGCATGCGAATGATAGTCAAGTTAGCGGAGCCGAAGATAGTGACAGGAACATTCGGAAGACTAGGCTGTCGGTCATTCAGTTCTCGGATGAGCAAACTACTAACCTGGCCAGGCGGGTTCCGGCAGATGTGTCTACGGTGTCGGAAAAAATCTTGATCGCTTCCGCCGCAGAAAAAGATCGCATCAGTGAAATAAAGGTAGGATTTTGTTATTCATATTATTATTGGTATTATTGTTATAAAATTTGGAATTAAATTGCAGGACCGGCACGCTGAATTGGAAAAGCAACCGCGCCATCAACATCAGTGTGACCGTTGTCCAAAGAGTTTTAAGAAACCTAGCGATTTGGTAAGACACATTAGAATCCACACAGGTGAAAAGCCGTACGAATGCTCCCAGTGCAAGAAAACTTTCACCGTCAAATCAACACTTGATTGCCACTTGAAGACGCATACCGGCGAAAAGCAGTTTAGTTGTCACGTTTGCGACCTGATGTTCGCTACGAAAGGCAGTCTGAAAGTTCACATGCGATTGCACACCGGTAATTATTTCTATTTATATACATACAGTATATGCATTGCGTACAATGTGCCAAATCATCAAATGTAAATGTTGTTTTTTTTCTCTCCACTTTCTCAAACAGGTGCCAAGCCATTCAAGTGCCCTCATTGCGAACACCGCTTCCGCACATCCGGCCACAGGAAAAGTCACATCAGCACCCACTTTAAGCCTTATACGCAGAGAAAACGACAAATTTCGTCCGTGAAATACGTTGCGAGTGATTCGCAAGGCGGCAATGTTTCCCAAGATGGGCACAGCACTTTGGATGCAATGAACATGAACATGGATAGTGAAGAAAACCGGGTTACCGAACAAGTGCCAGGTGCTCTTGACGATAACATCCTTCAGCCCCACATTTCGCTGACAGTAGATGAGCTGAACGATGCCGGCGGTGTGACAGCGCAGGTTTTACCCGCTTACGAGTCGGAAGGCAGCGTCCAACTTCAACTAGGACAAGGCATCCAAATAACCGGTCTAGATTCGTCATTACTCTCGCAGACCATCCAGATCGATGCCAGCTTACTGCAGCAGTTACAACAGCAGGGCAATATTAACATCACCATCAATCCGGGTATCTTGACGGCCGATGGACACGCCACTTTGGAAGCGTCCGCGAGCAGAGACGCAAACACCACTAACATCCTTATTCAGTCCATGGGCGGAATGACATTGCCTCTTGAAGACAATACGCAGATGATTCTGTCTGCTGAAAATGACCTTGGTGCTGGCAACATTGAAGAAGCGAGGCAACTTGAGGATGATTCGCAGCAAGTGTTCAGTCTCGAAGGTAGCAGTGTAAACGATAACAGTATCGTTTGCGATATGGAAATGAACAAGAGTACAGTAAAAGCGAAGCAGAAACCGAAGAAGAGCGGACAGAGGACCAAAACGGAGAACCATGTCAATTTAAATATAACTGAAAGTGGAGAAATAGTGACCAGTGTGCATAAGGTGCCCGTGCACGCAGTGTTTCATGTGGACGAGTCAGATGACGAAGAGATCTCGAGGGGTGGGGCAGCTTCTTCTTCCTCGTCTTCATCTTCGATGGTGTACAACGACAAGGCAAAGCGACCGCATGTGTGTAATCTCTGTTCGAAGGCTTTCAAAAGGCCAGGGCATCTTAAGGAACATCTTAGGACACACGTGACGCAAGCGAGAAACATGAGCGCGATGGAGAAGAGGCAGAAGCGACTGTTGTTTGCGCACGACTGCCACATATGCGAGAAGACTTTTAACAAGCCGAGTCAGTTGGAAAGGCACATGAGGATTCATACTGGCGAGAGGCCGTACAATTGCCGGCTGTGCGATAAGGCCTTCAATCAGAAGAACGCTTTGCAAGTACACATGAATAAACACACAGGCGATAGGCCTTACAAGTGCCAATTCTGCGAAAATGCCTTCTCACAGAAAGGTAACCTCAAGGTTCACATAAGGAGATCGCATTACGGCATCACAATGGGGCTTCCGGATACTACATTGGATGAAAACAACGGTTTGGGCCCTTTGGGTGATGTAGGCATGAGGCCTGACATTTCCGCGCATCCTGCCGAAGAAGGAATTGATCTAGTGGATATTTTTTCTAATTCCTGAGTGACCCCACTCTCGATATGAGAGTATATTGAAATCTTTTTTTCATGTTCAGTGACAGCTGAACACTTTCAGATTGAAGAGTCCCATTTTGTTAAACCTTGCAGTCATGCCTATTGATCTTAAGAGATACAAGAGTTGCTTCTCACTACATGGTAAGAAATCTTTTGTATGGGGTGCATGCTGGTCAATGGCATATTTATTCTCCTTGGACTTCTTGACCTGTGATGGTTAAAATTCTGAACATTGGATTATGGTTCAGATTGTTGGGAGTCGGTTGAAGTTTCATATATATAATTGGTTGTTCATATGTATATAAATGTGTGGCGATTGAAGACTTGTGACGGTCATTTCCATTTAAAGTCTATGAATCTTGTGTAATAAATAGATTTTTCACCTTGAATCTGTCGTCGTGTTTTTATTTGTTTTTTCTTGTTGCTTTACTTGTAATTCATAAATAATGTAGAATGAGACACTGCTCAGACTTTTTACCACATTGCATCCAAACACTTGCCGGAAATGCACATTCTTGAGACCAAAACAATTAGAAAATTCGTTGCACGTGTTGTTTTTTGTTCGGTTGTCTTAATTTTTTATAAATTTGTACATAATTGTGCTGCATTCGAGTTTCCCTAGTGCATTTGTCAATTACATTCACTTTCCTGAACAATGGGCCCATCCTTAATTCTCATGCCCTGCAATTAACCTTGGTCGCAGTTAAGTTCGAGTGTCCTTGTTGGAAAACCCTATAGGACATGGATTGGACGGGTATGTACTGTGGAGTACAATGTTCATGAAAGTGTCCTTTGATTTTGCTGGTAAGGTAATATGTAGTGTACTATGTTCGCGAGTTCGTTTTATTCAATTTCGCTCAAACTATTATTTTTTGTGCGATTATATAGCCAGGCAATGTATGTCGAGATACATGCAATATAAAAAAAATTGCATGCAAGCCTTGGCTTTCCAAAATATTAATTGGCCGGAAAAAATCTGAAACATTTCCTGCAGCATCCGACCCCGGTTTGCCAATTTACCTTGAACATGCATAATTGCCAGGAGTCACGCAAATAAGTATAGGTATACAAAATTGATTCCGAGATTTAGCTGGAACAATTTAATTCTGCTTTAAATTGATAAAATTCACAACAACAAATTCTTCAATATGCTGTCAATGTTTCGAAACAATTCAGTGAAAATAGTACTGAAGGTCTGAGGTCAGCTAGGGTCATGAAGTACCTATACGAGTTTTGAAATGACAACTCATTTGGCTGTGCCCAATTGCATTCTGCATTGATGAGCCATAAGGTGTTGGTGCCGTTAATTGGCACGTAACACATTCAACATGTTAGTGTGATAAATGAGGTCATAGCTAACTATAGTTGTTGATGAAACGGCTTGCTGCCACCTGAATGGCTGGCTAGTAACTTGCTCACATCCTTGTCTTTCGGCTCTTGGCACCGTTTGTTGTGCAGCTACTAACGACCGAGAAATTCAGCTGTTCGTTATTATCCTATCAGAATTGAATGCCTGTCGTTTAGGCGGAGTGTATTTTTTCGACTGTTATAATTCGTCTCAGCTGCATATGACTTGGTGAGTTGCATAGACACATTGCTCAGTATTTTTAAACGCGCAAATAATTGCTGCTTTATGTCTGCATTTTCTTCATTAGAATCTCAAGGACATGGAATTAGCCAGTCAATTATCCAATGAATGGTAGTTGTGCTCTTAATTAAGGTATTTCTCATACTATTCTAGATTTTTAGCTAGAGTTTTGAGCTACAAAATCTGCAGATTAATTTTTGGCAGCAGTCCTATAGGATTATTACTCACAAAAATTTATTTTATGCATGAAAACACAGTTTTCTGCGCAACTTTTATTGGGAAGAGTTTGTGCTGCATTATTTATATTAATTATCAATTTTATTTGACGTTTTGCAAATCCATAGTCGTATGCCTGCATAGTTTTCACAGGTGCCTTGTATCATATTTAACCGATTTTATTGAATGCAAAACCAATAAATCAACAGTACCAGGCTTGCGGCTTGTATCAATAATGGAAGATGTTATTCGATTTGTAAGAAACATTATAGGAATTTTTGCTTTTGCAAGATACAGTATGTCGACTATAACTTAATATTCTTTCATTGTCTTGATAAGTCTAAAAATAAGTAAATAAGTATTCCACATTGCAATTGTATTTCACGATACAGGAGCTAGCTAATGTTACTAAAACTCGGTGTAATATTAACTATACCAAGACTATACTCATTGATATAACATTGATGCTATTGATAATTTTTATGTATACCTACTACGTATGTATATACAAATGGAAGGTTTACTTAATATAAATTCAGTCAATTGCCCTTATTACAAGTAAGCCAAACAGTTATCAAATATTCATTCCAATATAACTAGTATTCATAAAATGTTATGTCAACTACCATTTTCGACAAATAAAGATTAGTAAAATTAAAACTATGTACAGTTTTTATTGGCACAAAGTTAACAGAGCGTTAATTGAAATAAAACTTGAAATTGTGATGTTCAGGCACTCGGAAAATTACATGTATAAACATGATGGTGAATGTTCGTGTTAAGTAGGTACAAAAAGAATCGTTTTAAAATTTTTCCTGATGCCTTGATGCGAATTGTGTTTCCAGGTTATAAGGTGTTTGTGCAAAAATGAAGCGTCACACTCTTCGCAAAGTGCTCGCATCTTTTCTTCTTTTGGCAACGACAATTGTGTTTTATAATACTTGGCACGAAAAAGTGGGCCAAGATACTCATGCAATTGTCAGCAATAACCTGCAAAGAGGAAATCATCGCAAAGGTGAATCCTTACAAAACATTGCACCTAAGGCAGAAGACACGATTCCAGTTTATAAGCCTCACAGGCGTCCAACTAAATGCAGGAATACTAGATTATTAACTGACACTGGAATGATGACTATCAATTCTGTTGGTCGATTAGGCAATCTAATGTGTGAATACGCCATCTTGTCTGGTTTGGCCAACATCAATCACCGTCAGCCTTTCATGGAGCCCTTGATGGCCGAAAAGTTGTTACCTTACTTCAGGCTCACTATGCCTGTCATGAGCAACAAAACCTTCACAGATACCAAATGGGATGAATTCCTTGTCAGTGGTGTCCTTCAACCGAAACATTACCATCTTAAACAACGACACCTGAGGTTAACCGAATACCCTGCTTCATGGACATTCTTCCACCCTCATCTTCATGACGCCATCAGACATGAATTTATCTTCCATGACTCCTGGAAGGAAATTGCCAACAAGGCCCTAGTCGAGATTGTGACCGATGGAAAACCCATTACTTTCATCGGTGTCCATGTCCGAAGAGGGGATTATGTGAGTTACATGAAGGAAAGGAAAGGTGTGGTTGCTGATAAAGGATACTTTGATGAAGCCATGAAAAGGTTTAGGATAAAGTTCCCAAATGCCGCCTTCGTAGTGGTCAGTAATGACATGAAGTGGTGCAAGGATAATATGGACAACTCTTCAGGGGATGTGTTCCTTATGGGTAATGGAAATGAAGAATCTCCTGGAAGGGATATGGCCATATTAGCACATTGTAATCATAGTATTATCACATTGGGCACTTTTGGATTCTGGGCTGCTTATTTGGCCGGAGGTGAAACTATTTACTTGACCAATTTTACTACTCCGGATTCTTACTACAGTCATATGCACAGTAGTGGTGCCTACTTTCTCAAGGAATGGTATGGAATTGCAGCAAATCTTGCACCTTTGTTTGATGGAAGTTCCACAACAGAAAGGGCACAAAGTTCCTGGGAGGATTTTGCAGCAATTCAAACGCTTTAATAGTGATGTGGATTATGGGTTTTTTGTGTTAAATAACAGACACGTGCCAATACTTATACCTAAATATATAATTAATATTGTATAACATTATAGCTCTTATCTCAGGAGTCACTTGCATAATAGCCAATTGTGGCCTCAAGTGAAATTGTAAGTACACATTTTTAGTCATTCCCAAAATCGTAATGGTGTGCAATTTGCATCTTGTTACATTTAGAACAAGATTGCAGCGTACATTTTGTAATCAATGAACAAATGTGTAATTTCTCTTTTTTTGGTTTAGCTAATTTGTAGATACGGTGTTTATTTTATTTACACATTTTATGAGTACTATTTATATGGCGGTAAACACAAAGGTCTAACTAGACTCTAGCGTATTCATGAAGCAACAAAGAATATTTAAGCATATAATTTATAGTCTTTTATTAAATATTTTTCACTTATAAGTTGCTCTGCGTGGTATACTAAATTTAATGTCCTCGTCAACATATTAATTTGAGCCACTGCTCCATCTATTGCATTTGCAAAGTCAAGGCTTTGGATGACCTTGAAGGCAGTTGCAGAGGTCAAATGTTTGTGGGGGCAAAGGATTTTATTTTCTCCCGTACATTAGGATTACGCTCCTATTTGAATTATGAACTTATGACATGTTCATTGCCTGTAATTTTATATTATAATGCACTTGATGCACATTAGATGTGTATAAAAGCGCAACTAAAGAAAACTGAAATTTGCAACGTTGTGAACAAAATGTAAATTTATGCGAAGGAAATGTTGAAACCGTTTTGTTTTCATTGAAATTCGCATTGCTGCATTCTATTTTGGAACTATTTTTACAGCCAGACAATATAATGTGAAATACTAATGGGTCATTCACCGCACTTTGAAAAACAATTATGAGAAAAACACAATGCGCAATTGTACCCTATACAGTGATGTCACACATTGTTGTTACCGGAAACTTGATTCGCAGCAGTTGTGCAAATAGTACAGTGTTTTCTGTTTGTTGCCTATGGCGTCATTTAGATTAGGTTTCACACATATCGATTTCTAAATATATAACTAATTTATGTTCAATTAGTATGCTTTAGATATTAGATTTTCCCTAAATGTTTCAGGTAACATGGGATATTTAATTTAATTCAATTTTTTGAATATGTGAATTAAAACTTTAAAATGCGATATAAAATATTACCTGCATGCATCAAAAGGTTTACCAATTTGTGTCAGTCACTGACCATGACATTTTGCTCAATTAAGATGGAATTGCAAACAAGAAAAGTTTGCGGACATGATGTCAGGTAATTTTGAAGGATGACGATAAGAAATATTTTCACAGGAAGTTACTTATAGTAGGTTGAATGTTTTTTCACAGAGAAACTTCAAAACACCTGAAACTTCTTTTGTATTTTTTTTGGTACTCAGAAAGGAGAAAGGGTGAACACGTTTTCGCCCTGAAGTGAATGTCATGAAATAATTTCGTATGCTGTTGCTACTTCCCAAGAATCTTTTCGTCTGGAGTCGTTTTCTCTGAAGGTCGTCCACATTTGGTTTTTTGTTCCCATTGGGATACAACCATACAGCAAGTTTGGTTGCAAAGTGCAAACATATAAACTGAAACTATTAAAGAAGACTCGTACGTTTGTTGTCTTTTGAAAGTATATATTAGTAGTATCTTATCAATTTGGCTTTCCTAGGAAATATGTGATTGCTGAAAATAGGAATTTCATAGCTATTGTTTTGTTTTTCCATACAAGGAAAAAACGTTATTCCCGTGTTTCTTTGTGTTGCATGGTTGCCAAGGTAATTGCCAGTTGCCACCTTAATTTAGGCTTATCCATGTCTATTTTCCTGTTTTGGAAACTCAAACCAATATGGTTTAGTAGCTGTATAGCTAGAACGGAAAGGTTCCTACCAAGTTATTTTTTTACAAGCAGCTCGCTGCAGCTAGAGATTGTAATTTATTACGTTCACTTTTTCAATGTGTTCCATACGAATTATGTAGTTAATTCTGCGTAAAATATACCGCCAATATTGTATGGAAATTTTGTCAAAACTAATTCCCTTCTAACATCACTAAAACTGTGACGAGAAATGATGATTGCATTTTGACTTGTGACAATTGAAATAGGTATTCATTTTTATTACGTAATCAAATTGCCTCTGACAATTACATACGTATAAATCATATTTTATGATCTATCTGCATGTTAGCAAAAATATCTGTAATAAAATACAGTATTTACAAGAACCGACGAGTTAGATGTTGATACACTAAATTCAGTTACTACATATAGTATAGTATTATGCATTCAGACAATTGTGTACCTATTGGTACCTATATATTTGCTCTATTCTTGTGTTACTTTTCTTATTTCAAACATACGAGTTCATGAATGTTTTACTGTAGCAATTAAAGTATGCAAAAAAGAAAAACCAATCTCATATTTTTTTGTACGTTCCTTTGTTTTTCCTATTTCAATGGGGGACTGCATGAGAATTTCACGCATGACAAAGACTGCAAGTTTTGAAAAAAGTTTTTGGGACGAGAAAGCCCCGTATTATTGTACGCTAATAATAATGCCATGCATGCTATATAGCAGGTCACGCGGGAAAAGAGACTGGCGAATGGCAGCAGAGGCAACAGCCACTGTAAAAAGGTGAGGGTGAACTGCAAATACAGCATACATGCCCACTTGCGCAGCTGGTTCTTGGCACCACGGCCACCATTTTGTATCGATTGCTGTCGCGATCAATTCTGCATCCAGTGCCTCTTTCGCTCCTATGTAGACACTTCAATATGGCTGCTGATGTTCTGCCGTCTTGAAATCACCCTGACCGACCAGTCTATTTATATCTACACTCGGTTATGAAGTTTCTTCGCTTCATTCAAAAATCGTTGCTCGCATTCGGCCTAATGACAATGAAAAGAAGTCACGTGACCAAGCTTTGCGTGGCAGCTGGCCTTTTTGGTACGGCATTTATTCTGCTGTTTACTTCACCGATCGACGTGATTTTTCATAAACAGACAGTTGTACATCCAACGGATTACTCGAAGGCAAGAGGGTGTGGTTACAGATACAAGGACACTGGGATAATGACCATCAATTCTGTGGGTCGTCTTGGTAATCTGATGTGTGAGTATGCCATCCTTTTAGGTCTGGCAGCCATCAACGAGAGACAAGCATTTCTGGAACCGCTGATGGCTGAGAAACTGCAGGCACTCTTCAGGCTCACCACACCCGTGATGACAAAAGAGACATTTGAAGAGACACCATGGACAGAGTTCCTGGTTAGTGGCATTCTTCAGGAGAGACACCGGCATCTCAATCAACGGTATCTGAGGTTAACCGAATACCCAGCTTCGTGGACATATTTCCATCCGGAGTTGCGCGACATCATCAGACACGAGTTTACTTTCCATGACTCGTGGAAGGAAAATGCTAATAGGGCACTAAGAGAGATTGTGCCTGACGGAAGACCCGTTACGTTCATCGGTGTCCATGTCCGAAGAGGAGATTACGTGAGTTACATGAAGGAACGCAAAGGTGTGGTTGCCGATAAAGGTTACTTTGACGAAGCGATGAAAAGGTTTCGGAACAAGTTCCACGATGCAGCTTTCATAGTGGTCAGCAACGATATGAAGTGGTGTAAGGAGAACATTGATAACTCTACGGGAGATGTGTTCATGGTAGGCAACGGGAACGAATCATCTCCCGGAAGAGACATGGCCATATTGGCCCATTGCAATCACAGTATCATCACATTGGGCACTTTTGGCTTCTGGGCAGCTTACATGGCTGGTGGAGAAACCATCTATTTGACCAAATTCACCACACCGGACTCTTACTATAGTCACATGCACAGTAGTGGAGCGTATTTTTTACCGGAATGGGAGGGCATTTCAGCCAATTTAACACCCGTTTTGACTACGGAACACCGTTAGTAGCCTAATCAATTAAATCTCATTGAATTTTTATGCAATTATGCACGCCGTTGTACGCGAGTTGGGAGATTTACCTGGCAAATCTAGTCGGCAATTGTGGCTTATGAATCCATTGTATGGAAATATGTACTTAACATACTGTATATAGTACATTAAATTGGTGAAGAATGGCAACCTCATATTGAGTTAATTACATGTTTGCATTTCATGTTAAGTCGTTCCTGAAATGTATATATAAACCGATGTACAGTCTTATATCGCCATCGAGCAGTTTTTTGTATAACGTTTATGTAAACAGTTTAAGAACTTTGTGTCATCATTTGAGCACTAGCATGCATTGATTACTGTAATCATCAAGGCTATTAATACTATAAGTTTTCTGATTTAGAAATTTAATACCAGGTTTGGAATATTTGCATATATGCAAAACTGTAAGGTTTTATGTTCAGTTATTTTCGAACAAGAAGTTGTAATTCTTCACCATAAAATCGATTGGAATAATTCGTCAATGATAACTGAACGCATTTGCATGTTTCTCAACCTGTACTACCAATACATATCAGTTGAAATATATTAGAAAGATGTATGATTATAAATGGTCGTGACATTAGTGATGAAAACTAAAACTGTCATTTTTTTCCTATAAATCTGCAGTACAATTGAGTGTGCATTTTTATTTGTCGCACATTTTCGGTATATTTACAACTCTAATAAAAGTGCGGTTTGAAACGTCATCGACATTTCCGCCAATAGGAGATGAACCCACTGCCACCACCCCCCCCCCCCCCCCCCCCGCCCTCGCGAAACCCACGAGGTGTATAGTCTTGCCACAACTGCTTGAGAAAAGGGCGTGGCTTAAACTGGTTTGTCAAGTAAAGATTAGTTGATCCAGGTCGGATGGGCGTGGTATCGAGTGACCGTTCTGTTATGTATACCGATATAACAAAGGCAAAAGTAAGCGATGAACCAAGACAATGCCATTGGTCTAAAATTTTCTCAAGCTGTTTTGGCAAGACTATAGAGTCAGAGTGAACAACCATGCAGTTTCAGCGCCCAAAAACTGTTACAGAGGGAACTAACTAACGTCCGCCATGACACTTATAGGGGCAAGGCTGGCTACGTTACATTATTCCCATAGACTCTCATGCATATAGTGCTTGAAAATAATAGGGAGATAAAGTGGAACCTATAATACGTGGCCAAAATGGATGACGTTTCATCTCAAGTGACGTATGCAGTCTGATGTCTGTTCTCTCTAGATGAAACGTCATTAAATTATCCACGTTTTAATATATCAAAACTTTAACTCGATCTCTATTTTTATTGAAATATGAACAGGCTACTTCTTTTGATTGTTTTTACAAATGGAAAAAAATCCGCAAGAAAATAGTAATTGAAACAATTACATTGGTAATTAATCTTAATGCTTGTAATCCGATCTTGTCCGGAACAATTATGAGATATACGAGATACTGAAATCTTCAAGTAATAAAACCCTCCTTTCTCATAAACAACAAAGAAGAACGTAACCACAGCACGCGGCAGTATTATTGGGTTCTAATTGGGGTTAATTCTATTTCTAATTCTCCGGCTATTTATAAACGCATATCTTGGGAAACTAAATGGCTGCCAGTGTCTTCAGTGAAGTACGGTCACCACCCACTACCCGCCGCACATGCCGATCGAGCAAATCGGAATAATTTTTTTTTAATTCGTGTTGCATTTCATTGATTGTTTTGAAATTTTGTTCAATATTGAATGCTTTTATTGAATTGTCTAGGGGCTGCTTTGCAATTCCAATGAAATGTCCTTCCAAAAAATGTTACGTTACATGTCTACGATCTTCCTTTGTGCATACGGAATTTAATTTTTTTCCCCCGAAATTACTGCATTTTTTATTCTTCAAATTGCGGTGAATGCCATAAGGTGAAAATGTCATGCGGGAAGTTTTCTGCGTTGAAATGACCGCGTTGAAACCCTCCGCGGTGAAACGTCGCCTGAAATAACCCTTACGGCGCTGCTACCTTCTGCTATGCTTCTGGCTTCTGCATACCTTATGCTTATTATTAGATGGCTGCCAGTCCTCGATGTCGTACGTAATTTGGGGTGATACAATTTCAAGAACGATAAAATGGGTAATGGACCTTATTTGCATATTTAAAATTCATGTTCTCTCTAAATTGCTTACATTTTATTACAGGAAAGGGAGAATCGGGGACCGCAATACGCCGACCATTAATTTCGAAACGTTGATATATAGTCATTCGTCATTCAATTAAGCCATGAAATTGAGTGAGATATGGATGCTGAAGTTGATATTTGTGGTGTTGCTGAGGAGAATTTGCATCATTGCGTTGCAGTCAAATGAAAAACCAATATGTCAACAGCAGTCCGATTTGGAAGCCCATTTTGTCCAAATTAATTTCTCTTCAATTGTAGTGCAGAATGGTAAGAGATCGAGATTATTTCAGCAGTTGTTAATTGTTTTCAATGTTTTGTAAAGTCAATCTGTAAATGGTGATTATCTATTTCAGAATATATTGTCACTTTTAAAGGCTACTACAAGGCAAATGCCCGTGATAGATTTATGGCTTCGGCTCTGAGGGAAGCCGGAGTCTCACCGTGGAGAGTAATTCCACGTAATAACCCTGCAAGTAATTATCCGAGCGATTTCGATGTTATTCAGGTAAATGAACATTTGAAGGATGCGTAGTAAATATATACGGCGAATCATATTATTAATATTTTCAGATAAATGAAGTGGACGGTCGCAATGGTATGGAAGCGCTGTTAAATCATCCCACTGTAAAGCGAGTAACTCCGCAAAGAATGGTCACAAGAAATATACAGTTTATAAATGGTAATTGAAAGTAATAACCTTCTGTGTCAAAACTTTTAATTAGTTAAATTATAATTCTAAGTTATGTTATCCCAGAATCTGAAGCACAAGTTTATTTGGAAAAGCCACCAAAGAAAGCATGTAATGGCACCGACTGTCTATATGAAACGTGGAGATCATCGAGGACTAAACGGTCTAGTTTGTCACTTGTGTGTACATTATATTTATTGGGTTGAAGGGTTAGATTGGGTAAAATTAATCAGATTTTCATGCAGGGAAATGGACTATGGCATTCGACAGGGCGGTATCATGGTCGGAAACTTATGCGCTCAGTTCCTGGGCAGATTGCTCATATTTTGCAAGCTGATGTTTTGTGGAATATGGGGATAACAGGTGATTTTCAGATGAAATGCTGCGGAAATTTAGCAAAAATCGTAATTATTTTATAGGAATTTTTACAATTACAAAGTTCAGGTGGTAACATTGTTTCATGTACAAATGCAGGTGCTGGAGTTAAAGTTGCGGTCTTTGATACTGGCTTAGCAAAAAGTCACCCACATTTTAAAAAGATTAAGGAACGTACCAATTGGACGAGCGAAAAAACCTTAGACGATGGACTTGGTCATGGAACATTTGTTGCCGGTGTTATAGCCAGCACCAAGGAATGTCTTGGATTTGCTCCCGATGCCGAGTTACATGTGTACAGAGTATTTACTAACAACCAGGTATTATTGTATGCTTCAACTCTGGAACATATGGCACATGTGGAATTATAGTGAAACCATTGTTATCTTATAATCTTGAACAGAGTAAAAGTTAACTTTTTGCATTTAAAATTGGTATAAGTACGGAGTTATGGTAGAAATCCAGTTATCTAATAATTTATTAATAAATAGTGCGGGCCATTTCACTATCTCTGAAAGGTTCTCATTTTGTTAGTTTTCTGCTAATGAACGGGTCTTTTTACAGGTGTCGTATACATCATGGTTTTTGGATGCATTCAACTATGCTATATTAAAGAAAATCAATGTGTTGAACTTAAGTATCGGCGGCCCAGATTTTATGGACCACCCATTTGTTGACAAAGTTTGGGAATTGACGGCAAACAAAGTAATCATGGTTTCTGCAATAGGAAATGATGGGCCCCTTTATGGGTAACTAACTGCTATTGAAACATCTCTTTCACATACCGTATTTTACGGACTATAAGACGCACCTGAATTTTTAAGCAATTTTTTGAAGAAGTGCATCTTATAGTTCGTAAAATGCAGTATTTATGAACTTTGTGTATAATAAATGCCCACCTTTGGTTTCTTTGTAATTTAGAACTCAAAATAATCCAGCAGACCAAATGGATGTGATCGGTGTTGGTGGAATCAACTTCGAAGATCAAATCGCAAAATTTTCGTCACGTGGAATGACTACATGGGAGTTGCCCGGTGGTTACGGCCGCGTTAAACCCGACATAGTTACGTACGGATATCTCGTTCGAGGCTCAGGAATAAAAAATGGATGCCGGTCGTTGTCAGGCACGAGTGTTGCATCTCCTGTTGTGGCAGGCGCTGTAACATTACTCGCTAGGTAAAAAGTTTGCATTGCGCAAATTATATTACGATATTTTGAAGTTAATTTTCACAATTTAGCGGTGTTCTTCATCGGGCAAATATAATAAACCCAGCAAGTATGAAACAGGCTCTCATGGCTTCTGCGCGAAGACTACCTACTGTAAATATGTTTGAGCAAGGACATGGAAAGTTGGATATAGTTAAAGCTTACCAAGTGCTAATCAATTACAAGCCTCAAGTGAGGTATGCTGTAGATGTTAATAAATCGCAACTTTGTAATTTAGCACATTGAAATGTGAATTTTTTAAGAAAACAAAAAACCTGGATAAGAATTATGAGTATATACGTACAATGGAAACTGTAAAGTGGTTACTCCAAACAAAGGTTTACATGTTAATTTGACACCTTTTAAATTTTTCCCTTATGCAAACAACAGTTTATCTAATACGAACATGTACTTTGTTCCATTATAAGTGTAATGGCCCTTTTAAAGAGGTTCTTTCGATATCAGAAAAAATACCAAATTTTAGTTACTGTCTTTGCAAAATTGTTATTCACTGAATTTACTTGCATAATACTAATGGAATGCTATCCATTGTTTGCTTATAGCCTAAGCCCAAGCTACGTGGATCTTACTGAATGCCCATACATGTGGCCGTACTGTACGCAGCCTATTTACTACAGCATGATGCCGACCGTAGTGAATGTGACCATCTTGAACGGCATGGGGGTATCAGGGTACGTGAAAGGAAAGCCAAAATGGCACCCATACCAACCGCAATTCGGCCACAATCTCGAAGTTGCCTTCAACTACCCAGAGGTTTTGTGGCCGTGGTCAGGTTACCTGGCCGTGTCCATCACGGTTGCAAGTACCGCGGCTAACTGGGATGGCATTGCCCAAGGGCACGTGTCCATAACCATTGAATCGCCTGCTGGAATTGATGAAAACGAACCTCGTGTATCAACTGTTAAATTACCAATCAAGGCCAAGATCATCCCAACTCCTCCACGAAAGTAAATATATTGTATACAGTGTTTCCATCCAGTATGATTTTGAATTGTTTTTTGTCTTCCAGAAAACGTTTATTGTGGGACCAATATCACAATCTACGATATCCTCCTGGTTATTTCCCGCGAGATAATCTTCGAATGAAAAATGATCCTTTGGATTGGAACGGAGATCACATCCACACAAACTTTAAGGACATGTACCAGCACCTGCGAAATAGTGGCTATTACTTGGAAGTCTTGGGTACTGATGGCCATTTTTGCTAGCAATTCTCTGAAAATTGTTCACTTACTCATCCCTTTTTGGGACTAAATACTGTACCAGGCTCACCATTTACTTGCTTCGACTCACAGAACTACGGCACGCTGTTGCTGGTTGACAGTGAAGAAGAATTTTTCCCAGAGGAAGCAACAAAACTAAGACGTGATATTGACAGTGGACTCTCATTGGTTGTCTTTGCCGATTGGTTCAACACAACAGTGATGCGCAAAGTGAAATTTTACGACGAGAATACACGGTATTTGTCTTTTTTATTATTTGTGAAAATGTTTATTATGATCATTTTTCTGAAAATAATCAGTTGATTTCAAAAAAGTAGAACCCATCATAAATCATGCAAAACATTTTGACAACTTCTGATGTTGTGCAAATGCCTTAGTCTTTGACAGTTTATAAATGCTCATGGTTATAATTTCTTATTAGTTTTTGAAAAGACGTATTGAAAATTCACTTGCAAACTTCTGCAATTGCATGCTAGAATATGGATGCATTCATTAATGTATTATAATCGCCAGAATTCTGATTATAAGTTTGAAAGCACAAAAATCCAGATTTCAAAATAATATTTTTACAGTTACAGCAGCAGTTGTTCAGTTCAATCCCCGACATACAATGTGGTTATTATAAACTGGTTTAATAGCAGGTGAGATTATTAAAGTGATTGGTCCATAATAAGAAAAATTATTGCATTTGTGGCTTTGGCGTCAAGAGTGAATGCAGCCTATGTGATATATTCGTAATTGTAATTGCATTGCCAGAATAATGGTCAGTTGGCGAAGTTCTAAATTTCTGAAATTAAATTTTTGCTGAAATTCATTAATTTAGGCAATGGTGGATGCCAGACACAGGCGGGGCCAACATTCCTGCACTTAATGATCTGCTAACCCCATGGGGAATGTCATTTGGGTGAGAATTTCATTATACTATATTATAGACATAGTTGCAGCATTGAGACATCTTGCTCGGTACTTGTCATCATTGTGTTACCTGAAGTGTGTTATTATCAGTAATTTTGGATTGGAGCTAGCCACTATATTTCGAGGCTGCCAAATTTAGCACACACTTGCCAAGAAAGTTATGCTGAGGTTCTTGTATGAACAATAATCGATAGAATATAGGTATATATACACAGGGTTGGGCAAAATTTATTATTCAGTCAATCATTTCTAATATATTATGCAATTAACCTAATATCTCTTGGATATGCTGGCCTCACGTATAACCCGCGCCAATATTTGTCCTTATTATAGTGGTTCAAATGAACGTTGCTTTGATTAATTATCTTTGGAATTCAATGTATTTTTTGTTTACTTTTTGGTCATTCTTTGTATTGGAATGAAAGTTGCGAAAAGGCAAATTTTATTTACGGTCTTCAGACTGGTCACATATTAAGATCTGCAATGACTTCATTGTTAACATTGTAGCAATTTCAGATGCTACAGAGACTATACTAATCAAAATTAGATTTATTTTCATTTTAATAACAGAAAATGTGAGTTACTGTCATAATTAAATGCCAATTTTTCAAGATTTTGATTTCCATTCCCAAACATAAATGGCAATTCGAGATATATTTAGCAAATTTCAGGTTGCAAACGTATACAATGATTTACCCAGTAAAATGCCGGAATTGTAAATGTCATATTCCATACAAACATATCTCTACAAGGTTTTATGTATTTTAAAGTTATGTAATGTTGTTTGATTTTATTGCAAGATTAGTAAGTATAGTACTATAACACACAATATCTTGCCCATCCCTTTAAAATATCTAAACAGCTCACTGTTTATTTCTTGACTGTGCACAATAACATCGCATGTTCTGTTGCAAATACTCGATAAGCTATATAAATAATATGGTCTGCTTTTCATTGATAGTTTTCACAGTAATGTCGGATGTTTGTTTTGTGGGCTCAGTTACAATTGCTCCCTAATCTTATCAGAAATTTATTGTTGTCCTTTTAATATACTGTTCTTTTTGTGTGAGAAAATATATTACATAACAAATGTAAAATATATATTGGAATTTGTATTTAATTTGACAAAATTGCGAGATGGAATTAGATCTATACATTTTTCTTTAGAAATGAGAATTTTATTCCAATGAATAGAACAACTTATTATTTTAATTATCTGTTTAAGTTTTACATTTTTTTAAGTAAGGTGTATGATCTTTTTATAGTTCATCATAAATTACATAGTAGGTCTAAAAAGTCTTGGGAAATTTCTAAGTGTAGTAATATGAGACCAATATTCCTGACTTTCAAGATAACAATCCAAACACAGAATTATGTGTTAATCTAATTTGAAAGCAAAACGTTTTGGCTGTTTGCAATGACCATCATCCATCATAAGACTGGATTGTCGTCTAGTGAACGAGCACTTGAATACAAATATCATGTAACATGATATTATCTCCTAAAAAGTTGCAAACAAAAAACTATGGAATTGTAATTGTTCTACTGTAGGGGTGATGTCTACGAAGGCGAGTTTTCCATTGGCGATCATGAGAGTATGTTTCTTAATTCCATTTAACATTGTTTACTTTCGTAATATTTTTCACTCTAATTTTTCATTTGTATGTTATTAGTGTACTATGCATCTGGAACTAGCATTATCCAATTTCCAAAAGATGGAATCGTAATGTCACGTACATTGAAAGATCAAGGTTATATTGGCTTTGAAATACATCTATGCCATTTTAGTTAGTTTTAGTTCAAAATTTGACAGTAATACGTATGATCGAACTATTAAACAAGGTATGGAAGTTGTTAATGATGCGAGCATTCAAGTTGACAATGTTCCCATCTTGGGTCTATATCAAACAAATTCAACACGTGTGGGTGGAAGAATTGTTCTGTATGGTGATTCAAACTGTTTGGACAACAGTCATCTACAAAAGGGTATACAACATGATGGAATTTGAAAATATTGTGCAAGGGAAAATTGTACATCTTGGGCTAAATTGTAGATTGTTTTTGGCTCTTGGATGCTTTATTGGATTATACTTCTCATGGGAACATTCCTTCTCATTTTGCCGATATTCAAGCAGGGAATATAATGAGAACTAAAGAACCTCCTTTAAGAATGGAAGGTAATTATTTAATTTACGTACAGTTTGGAATTGAAATCTGTATCTCATTTAAAACCAGTTTGTTAAACGTTCCCAGGTAACCATCTTCACAGATATTCTAAAGTTTTAGAAAATAGTCTTGGAAGTGCTCGAGCAAGACCACTGCCTTCTTGTCCTTATCTTGTATGGGCTCAAGGGGAACCATTGAACGAATCGGCTCCTTCGTAAGTGCGCATATTTGAATGTCTCATATCACTCAATTTTATTTTAAATAGGTAAACCATTTTTTAGAAAACCTATGAAATATCTTAAAACACTAAGAAAATCACTTAAAGTTGTGTTCCTGTGGAAAGTTTTTATTGGTTTTTCGCAAAATAGAACACATAAATGCACGTGTTTGGAATGGGACATTCATAACAGAATGCAGAATCTAATAAATTGTCAATGCAGGTAAACTATTTGAACGCATATTTCAGGAACTTGTACAAAACACAGAAATTGTTATCTGTGGCTATGGAAATACCACTGCCAATGAAGCACCCCGACCTTTTACACTCTTTGCTACATGATAGCACCGACGTATCGTGGGATAATGGTGGAGTTCCCACTTGGCCAGCCAGTGATAACAAACCAACTTTGCCTGTGTTTGCATCTCTAGGCATGTTAGTTGCTCTGGCCTATCTTGTTTGCCAATGGTACAAACGCAGACATCGACCTCGAAGACGCAAACTCAGGTTAAGAAAAGTCATTCAGATGGTTGCAGGAGGGGCAAAGATACCTTCAGTGTAATTTCATTTGGATTTGTGATAATGTTGACTTGCAACGAGTGTGTCTTCTGTTTGCGGTTTTTGCGCACATGTTTTTTGTACATATTTAATTAATAAACTATTCTTCCATGTGTCAAAATATCTTGAAATTAATTTCGGAGTTCTGTTACACCAGCAATCACTTTCTTTAGTTAAATTAACATACTTTAGTCACTTGCAACATACGTTTGATTCCCAGCTAATGCTAATGATTGCACTTTGCCGTATCATTTGCATTACAATGCCAAGAGTTTTCATTATGCAACTTACTGACTACATGCAGGCTAATTAGAGTAGTTGTGGTGTATCTTCTAGGTCGACAGATATATTTACTCTTACTGACATGGTGCTCACTCAATTTCCTTATGGGAAATTCACGTTTCATTCTTATTTTACAACCTAGAAAAGCACTACGCAAGTCTTGACGCAAGTAGTGTGACGTGCATTATATAATCAGTGTTTGTTGTCCTGGCAAAACTTTGCTCACAGTTTAGCCTACAAGTGTGTCTGCTAACCAAAAATAAATTGGAGAGCTTGAGTGAAATGATGAGGTTGCGATGTATGTGAACCATAGTTCAGTTGTAAAACTGAGTTGCATGTAGAGGACAATTTGAAATGGCATTAATAAAATTAGGTATTTCTTCATTATTTGATATTCTGTAACAAATATGGTTCTTATGAAAGTATATTCTGAAGAAGAAATCATTTTATTCCTCATAAATAAGCTTCTTTTTCATTATTATTGTAATGATACGTTGTATTAATGAAAAAACGAGGATCACAAGGTCCATGTATTTCTTATTTAAAGTGTTGATTCTTTTGAATATTTTTTTACTGTTAGTTTAATATATAGACAGCAGTTTACTGTTATTTATCGCATGACTTGACTTTTTCAAGATTTGTTGATTTTCCAGTAGTGTCTTATTGGGTCTCAATTAGCATTACAATTGGAGTCTAGATTTAAAAAATGCAGTAGCCAATTTTGTATTTTAAAGTTGATGATGTTACCTTGTGCTACATCTAAAGCTAGGCTTGAACGTCATCAACGCAATCCAGGATTTATGGAGACAATTGAAGCATGTAAATGTAATATATGTATTTGTGGGGCACGGCAAAATATTTTATTCGCCTAATAAATATGGAACATAAAATGCGCATATGTCATGAAGGTCATTTGTTAGGGAAGCCATTAAATATTTTCAGTAGACCTACTCTTGGTCCCATCAGGGATATAAATTTTATGTAAGGATTGTAATGCACTGAATTGGGGTGTTTTCCTGTAGCACGGGCTTTGTAAAAAAGCCGTGAGTTGGAAAATTATTGATTTCTTTACACCAACTAGGTTTTCACGTGGTATTTTCAGTTGGTTACAAATTACTCTAATGAGCACTCCTGCCATTGAACAACTTATTTTTCTTGATATTATCACACGACTTGAGTGCCATGTGTCCACATTATATAGATTATTTTGCAACATTTCACACAAATTGACTGACCATTAACCCAGCCTAGTTGCTAGCTCTAAAAATAATGTTACTCCAGAGAATGGTAGAACATTATACGGAAAAACAAAGTTTCATATCACTTACAATTTGAACATTGAACAAACATAACTCGAAACACTAAGCATTTGCGGACATGGGTTCATAAGAACTTTATGTCGTGTTTTGGTGTCAGGAATCGACCACCAAAGTTTGTAAAACTATTTCTGAATAACCCTGCATACGCATTTATGTTTAAATCTTATTTTGGATATAGAAAGGGTGAATTAATTTTAGAAACAATTAATTTGAAGCAAATATTTGTTTGGTTGGTTTGCTGGAATATACGCCGATTAAGGTATAAACCCTGCAGATTAGTTAGTTACTTAGGAAACGGACTACAGGTGACATTTTAATCGAATATCCTGGGAAATACGATGAGATTGTTTTCGGGTTCTTCATGTTCCCGAAATATATCAGTCATGATGTTAAACTGAGGATTGGTTTTTATTTATAGTTAAACGAATCCTTACATGGGGAAGATGTGAAGACAGGCAAAATCTGTGTTTATATTATACACTGTGTATATAGTAGGTTAAGATTGGAAGAAAGCCAAGTGCACGTGAAGCAGAATACTCAATGACATTTTCAATATCTATATGTTAAAAGGCAATATCGACGATTCAAGACATTTTTGTTACCACTTGTTCGTAATCTTGAATTGGTAATCACAGCTAAATGAAAATTTGCCTAGTTTTTATAGCGATTTAAAATAAATTAAAAAAGTTCATTAGCGCCCCTATTTTATAATTTCATAATTTACTACATGTGTAAGTTTTCCAATATAAATTACTATGGCAATATGGGCATAATATTTCACTGCTGAATGTTTCTATTTGTGATTGTTCCATCGTTTTCCAATGTCACTTTAAAAATTCAGATTTCATGTACAAAATACATCGACTTCAGCTTCGAGCAGTTACTAGTTTCATAAGTGAATCCGTTGATGTACTACTGACACAGACTTATTTGGAAGATAAAGGGCTCTTTTAGAATATAAGTGGATGGTGTTTAAATTCGCAGACGCATAATATAAATAGGCCAAGCACGTGTTAGAATTTGGCCTTTGGGAAGTAGTATACACGAAGTTTCCGAGAATAATACAGTGTTGATTTAACTAGCTATTTGCCTTATCTTATTTTGTAAATTCGACCTTCAAATCAAATGCTTAAATGTCCTGGAACGGCAAAAGTCAGATAAGAAATCTGGTCTGAACCTGTTTATTCATGCTATTATTAATTATGCCAAATACTGGACACATTCGATACATATCCAGACTGTTTTCTTAGAAATATATTTCACTTATCCTTATTTAGGCAGCATTTGATACGATAATATTATTATCTATGATCGGACTCGTGAATATGTCGAGAAGATCAAGTTGTACAGTACAATAATGCAAAAGATAACCGGAAATATACTTGCATTTAAAAGGAAACAAATTAATCACATCCTGCCAAGCTGTGCTTGATTATTAGTAATGACTCTTGGAAATAGTATTTACACACTTGGTTGACTGTAAACAGATCATTATATTGTAATGATTCATAATGCATAATTGCGTACTTATTAATATTAAAATATGGTTGAAGACATGCCAAAAAGAGAATACATTTTATGTTCCTCTTTTCTCCCTCATATGTTTGTAAAATACGTTACTTCATAATTAGTTTATGTAGGCTATATACTGATATAGAAACACATTGATTCAATAAAAAGCATCTTGGTATCTCTTATGTCATATACTATATACATTGACCAACAATTTTTTTTAATATTTATCTAAATTGAGTGGACGTAATTTATGATAATGCAGACTTCTAGTGCAATTTAACAGGGTGAATGACACTAATACTATAATGTAATAACTTATGCATGTTGCCACCATCGTGCCACACATGAAAGTGAATAATGCAAATAGACTCATTATTGGCGTAGCAGCTCCAACTTATTTCTAGTTGTCTTTGTATTTCATCATTTATTTACGCAAATGATATACAAGGTTTGTTTGCACACAATTTTTCGATATTCACGTTACCTTACCAACTGTCTGGAAATATAGGTTGCAATCATTATTGGATGAACAGGTGAAGATTCCCCATATTTATTATTTACTTGCAGGAATCGGCATCAATGTAAATATTTTGCAAGTAGACAAATGTGACTGTTTTGACATCGAATTGCAGTTTAATATTTTATTGTTGCATGTTTCTAATTGAAATATGAAAAATTGAATTTAGTAATTTTGCATGAGGAATAAATTATGCAATTTCCGTTCAGAATTTTTATTGATAGTTGCGTGTTAGCTACTATTGCAAAAAATCTTTTTCAAACAGGTCAATTTTTATGTAAACTTTTAAGTAATTGCTGGCAATGGTATTAATGAAGTCGGGGAAGCAATAATGGTTACTATTGATTAGATTTTTCTCTAGCAAATTCTGAACTTCAGTGAATTAGTGGATTGAAAGTGTGTACATCCTCTGTCTAATTTTACTGAAATGTTAGTGACACTTATTTTGTTTAAATTTCTAATTAATGTTTCTCAAAGAACAACGAGTTGTTCTTAAGTTGAAGTTGATCGACCTTATATCCTTCAAAAATATGTCAAAAAGTGGTTTGCACTGTTTGTGAAAAACTGATACACCTATACGTATTATACCAATTATTGAAAAGTTTTAAGACTTCTACGATATGGAGTACAGAAGCGAAAAACCACTCTGATTATTAAAATGAAGCACTCATTTAGATTTTAATAAAAGCGCTTTCACGCTTTTTTGCATCATCATCAAGGACAAGTGTTGTTCATTTGGCAAGCTTGCCAAACCACCTTTATTCAGACCTGCTGGCCATGTGACCGTGAGACAACGCCCCATCCGCGTGTCTAAAAGCAACCAATCCGCATTGAACTTTCAGATAAGCCCGCCTACTCCCTCCTCTTTAATCCAAACTGTCCCCATATTCGCGAACGAGCGGTTCATTTTTTTCCCCATTGAAAACGTTCGAAAGTTCCGGCTATGACAGCAGGGCGAAGCGATGGTAAAGGTAACAGCGAGCAAAGGATATCTAATTGAAGCACCGCGGGACACGCGCTGTTGATTTAATCGCGAGCACACCCTGAAATGGACCGCATTCGCTCCAGAAACTTTGTGAAGAGTGGAGGCGGGTGGTTCTTGTCGGTCGCCTATCAAGGTGTAGGGAGGGGGTTTAAGGGCGGTACAGTGTAGTGGGTGGGTATTATAAAAGAAGCACGAGGCGAAGGGGACGAAGAAAAAGTGTTTTGTCAGTTGGGTCAAGTGTCGAGTAGCCGCAAGTGCAACAGACCGTGTTTGACGAGCGCCAAACTCAATTGCGATACATCTATTCATCGAACATGTCTCATTCTCATAACTGGGGATACACCAAAGAAAGAGGTAAGTGTGTACACAGCAACAGTACTAATGCAGGAAAGTTGTTATTTACATTATAGTAATTACGTACTTACTAATATACGCGCACTTGTATTTATAATTCACTGTTTGGTATGAAATGCAGATTGTGATTTTGCAATCGATTCATTGGCTTTTTTTGTTGGCTTCGTTCCCTCCTTATTGATTGATTGTGGGATGATTTTCCAGTAGCGTGATAATGTACAATCGATGTGGTTTATTACGATTGATCGCCGTCTATAACAATTGGCATATTTTATGAATGTTGAAACTCGGAAACGAGTGTAGAAGTGAAATCCAATCTGGTAAAACCGATAATAATACCCGATCTTTCCTCAATTCTAATTCTTACATGATGAATGTACAGAAAACCGATGCCTAAGAAATTCCTTGATGGTTACTTTTTAACTTTTACAGGTAAATATGTAAGGAAATCCCTGAGGTTTGTAAGGGGAAACACAAAATTAGTTATGCTGCTTTCGGTGTGTATAGTATAGTATTTATATATTAAGTTCAAAAAAGTGAAATCTGAAATGTCTGGGAAGTTTAGGAGTACAGTTGCTGGTTTTAACCCTGGCATCTGGGTAATTTACTTCTAAGTTAAGAATTTAAACAAACTGTTCGCCAGTTCTTGGCATGCAAAGTTTACGATCTGCGAAACTTGGAAAATTGTCAATGAAATGTCGCATGTTTAAAAATGTAAATTAAGACGTAACACTGTTGGGAGCAGGTACTTATCGACTAATTTATTTGCATAGACTAGACTGTGAAGTTTGTAATTTTTAATATGTTGAAACTGACACGTTTCTTTTAGAAACAAAGTTAAAGAATTTTGTATAGTAACGGGTTTTCATTTGTGCTTAAAATTGCCTGGTAACTTGTATCAACTGGTTATTTCCCTTAAAGTTCCACAAATGTAGGTCTACAACATTAGGTTGAAATCCAGAGATATGCGATTTCATGGTTCTGGAACTCGGATGAATGCAGGAAATTGAGAAAATTGTCTGAAATTGACCTGTGCTAAACTTTTTTTGATGGCCAAATTTAACCGGGAATTATGCGTGTCAAACTACTAAAAAACTCGTTTCATATATGTACATAGAGCAACAAACAAACATCCACGAAAGTAGAATTTTCTTGATTTTTGCATAAATTCTGTTTTTGCTTTCAAAAGTTAGTAATGGCTAATTTTGCAAAAACTTGGGAAATATTTCGATAGCTGAAAAATATGCAAACCTGGGATATATACACAACTTTAGGAAAGTTCAATTCAATCTCAATTGTGGAATAGTTGTATTGCTAAAACGTGTTGCTTAAAAAATTTCCGATTTTGTGAAAGCTGTTTGGACTAGAATACGTGGACTTTGAGCTTTGGGTAATTCTGGCATCAAAGTGATTTAAAAGGACGCAAATGCTTTCAGCTGCGGTTACACTTTGCCAAGTCCCCAACTCGACATTGCCACATGTCAATGTTATGTAGTGCCGTTTTTATTTAAGAAGTTGCATTTTTTCTAAGTTGTTTCCAGTTTGACGACATTTTGTAAGCCTATGTACTCCAGTCTTCGAAAATCAAAACAAACGTGGTCTTTAATTAACGGACAAACTTGGCACGTGTTGCTCGTGTGTACTTTGTGGGAGTGGTTTTGTATATTGGACCAATAGCTATCTGTGTTCACACTTGCAACTAATAAAATTTTTTGCCCATATTTACACGCCCGAGCTGGAGAATGGCTCATGTTTGTGCAGAAAATGACATTAATGAATCATTTGTGCACGTTAATGTATTAAAAGTAGAAATTAATTCAGATTAAATAAATGACTTAACATTCCCTCCCCAATTTCAGTTAATAAAAAATGCTTCACTGTATAGGCCCAATTTATTTTCAAATTTGTAACTTTGGACCTAGAGCGTGGCAAATCTAAATCAAACATGGAAAGTGTATTTTGTGAGTTTTGCCATTGAAATCAGTAAATTTTATAAGTTCGATATTTGAAATATGTACACGTGAGAATAAGACAAAATGAGTGTCGTCTAATTTCTATGTATGACGCCTTTCCTGTATCGTGTTTAGTCACAAAGTTGCTCCACGTGCTTTTGTGCAAGACCACGTGATTTTTATTGCTTCAAGTCTACGGTTTTACCAAAGTTTTGTACTTTGTAGGCAGTTTGCACATGTGTTTCAAGGTCAGCGATTTTGTTTTAATAATTTTGCTAAATACCGTTAAGAAGTGACATTTCAGCTACTTTTTTGATCCGAGGAAAGCAAGGGAATTGTAATTGTTGTCAGTGTGGCACTTAGAATGGATGGATGGTAACTACTCACTTCCGGCCATTACTCTAATTACCAAATTTCCCTCAGGGTTGCACCACCTATTGGCGTGCCATACAACAACAATTGGGCATTTGCAAAGTGTGTAGTGGGGCGGTGCCCACATATTCTGCCTTTTTTCTACCCTGGGAATTTGCCTTTTTTTATTTACCTTTGTCTGCACTGTGCATGAGATTTGATCCAGAAATGTCAATGTTGTCAATTGTTGCGAAAGTAATGTGGGAAGTCAGTAGCTAGATTTTAATTAACGTATTAATGACTAGTCTTGTTTTAATTATTCACGGCGTTTTATTAGGTGCATAGTAAAGTATAGCAGGCCTATATATAGTACTATACTAGTAATTACAAGTTTGTCACGCAATTGCTTTATAAAGGCTATACATGGGCATTTATGTACGCAGTGCTATAGCAGTATGGGATTTTAATATGTATGATGTATAGCGTGTCTCTGAGTGGCTTATATCAAGCCAGCTTTACTATATATTGAATAGCTGACAATGCAACATTTTTCCGTTTCTATACAGATGGTCGGTTGGTTAGAAGTTCGAAGGACGCATTTTGTTGTTGAAGTCGTGAAATGATGCAATTCCAAAAGAGAATTTTGCAATTATGGAAGTGAAAGAAAATCTGAAGTGACTACAGAAATTTTTATAAATTTTCACGCTGAGGTTTTTTATTCTATCTTGTACTACAGAATTCTTAAGATGGCCAGATTTGTTCGTTCCGCATATGGGAATGTTAAATCTAAGATCAAGGTTGCATTTTCCACATTATTTTCTTGCTGTTCGTGTTGTATCGTAATGATCGAAATGGCCGCTACAATATAACATATACTTGTGTTGTAACAATGGACTCGATATCTGCCTAACCGTTTCCTATTCGTATTATTGGTTCAGTTTTGTGTAAGACCTTTACCTATTGTGTTTCTAGAAAATTGCAACGTCCAGTATGTTTTGCCAGGCTATTTACAGGAAATGCTACATTAACTGCCATCCTAGTTTTTTTTTTAAATCGATTTTATTGGTCCCATGTTCAGGAAATCGTTAATGACAGAATAAGCATATTTAGAGCAATTTAAAACTAGATTTCCACTGTATTGATTTGGAAAAATGTCGGCATATGAATAAAGAAACGAATGACTGCATTGCTGGACATGCAGGAAATTGCGATGCCGACAAACGAATTATCAAAGCGGAAATGTATCAAATTTTGACTTGGTTAATGACTACAGGCTTGTATGTACAGCCCATGCATGTTGTTGAATTCGATTACGATAGTTTGTAACACTGAAATGACGGGATGTTGTTTTTTTTAAGGGGGACATTGTTCGCAAGTTATTTATGGATTTAAAATGGAGAATGGAATTCTTTGACTGCTATAATGTCATAAGTTGAAATTTGTAAAGAAATGTAAAGGTGTTACCTATAGTTTATAGGCCTAGCTACATTAGCTTTGGATTATATTTTTAACTTTCACAAAGATATTGTGCATACAGTATATTGTACACAGGAAATCTTCAATCTATTGATGCAATATCTCCTGCATAAAAGCGAATTCAAAAGTTACGTGCATTTACAGTATTTGTGTGAAAGTTTAAATAAGAGAATAGGACAGTGAAGTAGGCCTATTGTACCTTTTCGTGAATGAGTTTTTGTATTTTTAATTTCAACTTCTACAAAATTGATTTTCGTCATTTGATATATAGACCTGCTTCAATGATGTCAGAAAATTGAAACTGAAAATGACAATTGTAAATGAATACATTGATTAATGTATTGATAGGCGTATATCTTTGCAAGAAGCATGAAACGATTATGTAATGATGAAATAGAGACATGTGGTTGTTCCCACCTACATTTCTTATATTTTGGTGCATCTGGTAAATTATAATCATTCAAATTGGACAACTTGGAATTTATGAAACTACCCGCCCTGATTCAAGTGCGTACCTAACAATGAATCTTGGCAACATTCTGCTACATATATACATTTTATCCTATATTTGGCATGATGCATTATGATATTCGAATTGCCGTGTAATTTCGATGTAACAAAAATGGCGGCCATTTTATTGGCTACAGTGCTGTGAACATGTGACTGGCATTTGCCATGCCCCAGCTGCATATAATGTTTGGACATTGCGTGCCAATTCTTTGTTTCGTCCTGTATGTACAGTATACCTATTCAACAAAAGTCGTATTGAAACGACAAAAAATAACTTTCACCGACATCGCCAAGGACGCCATTTTGTCATAGTCTAGTTGGCGCCGCCATCTTTGAAAACGCATTCCAACATTCGAGTTGAGGCTTTTTGCTGAAGATAATTAATTTAAATCCTCATTACCTTGGTATTACCTTAGCAGTAGGCTATTATTATTGACAAACTTTAAATATGTCTACCTGGTATGAAACATTTTTTTGTAATTTGGAAGGCCGCCAGTTTTGGTCGAATGATACTAAAAATGACACGTATAACTATACTTCTAATAGGTTTATTTTATTGTGCAGACCATATGCAATTGAGTTTTTTGCGTTCAATGTTCATCTTGAGTTGAAAGTCAAGAAATTGTTGGTCCATTGTTTGCAAATGCTAAATCCATGTCTTTGTAAAAACAAATGCACAAGTTCTATTGTTCTATTGCTCAATTTCCTGTCAGTCGTTTTAAGAAATGTGCAAAACAATATTTTGTGTATAGTAACTATACTATATAATAAATTTGCATTTATATTGAAAATGCAAATGTGGACCAGTGTTTTAAAATGGTCTTGGGAATTCACTTATCGGTTTGTCTAATAACAATAACTCCAGGCTGAATTTGGCTGAATATAAATTTCCACGATGGAAGTGCTACTATTCATTGTTTCATAGTAAATGTGGTTATAATAATTTCAACGGCGCTCCTCCGTTTGTCCCTTGTGCATATGAAATGCGGCGTTTTTTTTGTTTCCCCGCTGGTGACGTCATCAGGCAAGCGGATGGAGACGCAATTATTTTTACAGTCGGCGAGATGAGGTCGGTGATCGGCTGCAAGCTAGTTCGCTTAGCTTTTTCGCCTAGCAAAGTCTACTATTTGCAGAGGTCATCATGTTCCAAAGATTCGTCTGCATCCACCACAAAATCGCCGAAATCTGTTTGGACCCGAAGAAGTCTCGTCTACGACAGGGTCACTTTCGACTATTACAGAACCATCAAACGCAGAATCGAGCAACTTGCTCTCGACGGCCTATTTCCCGGTATTTTATCCGATACCTTGCACATTTTTAAAGGGATCATCTGTTGTGGTGAAGCGTCCATTAAGGGGTTAAATTTCGCAATTATATAATTACGCCATGAATAACAAGTTTTTATAGTGCAATGGAACTTCGATTGCACTTGAATATTGCTGAATATTTTGACTTATTGTAAAATTGCGTCTTGTTTTTTTTATAGATGTGTAGTGAATTTATTCGAATTGTTTATGCCACTTGCGTATGTACATGTAATTTGCAGTTGCTGTATATGTGCACAAATGTATATAAAATATTGTGCGCAAAATGACATTTAGTAATGTTCTGTTGATATAAAAATGTATTGTTTGTTGCATAGGACCAACAACTTGGGCCGACCAGTTTCCTGCGGCCGGAGGAGTGAAACAGTCTCCGATAGACATAACTTTCGATTCGGCCCATAAGGATTCATCTCTAAGACAAAGACCCCTTCAGTTCACCTACAATCCTGAGAAGTGCAAAGTTGTTGCCAATCCAGGCTACTGTTGGAAAGTAGAAGTGGATGGTGATGATTGCAGTAAGTGTTCCGTTCGTATTCCAATGAAATCTGATGTCTGGCATGCTCAAGTTAAAATATATCGTTTATTTGTGACAGCTCTTGAGGGAGGCCCTTTGGAACACACATATCAATTGGAACAGTTCCACTTTCATTGGGGCAGCTGCGATAAAAGAGGATCTGAGCACACCGTTGAAGGAAAAGCGTATCCTGCCGAGGTTAATATCGAGTTCATTGAATACCACCTTTTCAAATGGGCATTTGGCCCACAAATATTTCTTGGCGTGAATTCAATTGGTTAGTAGGAAATGGTGTAACAAGATTTTAGAGTTTAGTTTTTATTGATATAGGCCCATTTGGTGCACTGGAACCGTGATCTGTATTCGAGCTTCGATGAAGCATCAAAAGCTGACAAGGGATTGTGCGTACTTGGGGCTTTCTTGCAGGTAGTGTTTCAGTTAAGACATTTATTGCCAAACTGCATTGATAAGTAACTTGTCAAATGCAGGCTGGGGAAGAGCACAGCGAACTGACAAAACTAACCGAACTGTTGGACATTGTGAAGCACAAGGGGGAGATCCACCCGTTGGACAGCGGCTTCGATCCCGCTACTCTGCTTCCACGTTAGCAACTTCGAATTTTGTTTAGTTTAATTGTGGTAATGTAGGCATAGTTTCTCTTACTGAATTTCTATACTTTTGTTTTAGAGAACCGTGCCTATTGGACGTATGAAGGGTCCTTGACCACTCCCCCGTGCACAGAAAGTGTGGTTTGGATTGTGTTCAAAAATCCTATCAATGTTTCAGAAGAGCAGGTGAGTTACTTCATTTACTTGAACACATCTCTGGATTTCTAAAAATCAATTTGAGCCTGAAGAATATCACCCAATTGCATTACTATTCCGAATTTTCAATTGATACAAATTTAAGTGAAATTGCACTTCTAATTTGCATTCGTGCTTTATGCAGATGAAGTTCAATGACATTCTTACACAAAATAGCCCTTGTATCATTGTTAAATATATTGTTTTCTGTAAAACAAGTTATAAAATTAGGTGCTATGAAAATGAAAGCGCTGTAAAGGATTTCACTGTCTTAAACGTTTCACGTCTATAAATGAAATTTATCAATTTGTTGGCATTTTCATCCAGGGTTATATTAAAAAGATGTACTTTTTCTAGCTATCCAAATTCCGAAGTTTGAGGAATTATTCCAGAGAAGAGGATTGTCCCTGCGATGAATTCAATGGGCAAATTATTGACAACTTTCGTCCTACGCTTCCTCTTAACGATCGAGAACTGCGCTACTGCAGGGGTGATGACTCGGACTCCGATTAAATTGCCAGTATTTTTGCCAATGGGGCAGTTGCAAGACTGAAAGTCGTTTATATGTCAAATAGCAATCTGTGTGGAAATGAAAGTTGAATTTCAAGAATTTGCTAGGGAGTAAGTTTTGAGTTAATTGTCATACAGTTTGTGTAAGAAATTGTATTGGAAACTAGAATCGTACTTGAAATCGACAAGTATATTTGGGAACCGGCAATATTGGGACTCTGTAATAGTTATAAATATTTGACAGAAAATCTAACCGAACAAATTAACATTGGAAACATTCCAACATACTTTCAATGCTGGATACGTACTATGCCCAATTTAAATACAATTTTTACAAATGCCTTATATTGTTTTTTGTAAGATAACGACTAATGTTAATACCTCTTAAGGTGCTTCCGCTTTAACGCCCAAGTGTCTTGAAATAAATTAAGTGCAAATGGAATGAAAATTCTAGTAACTTAGATTGGTATATATATTAGCACAAACGATTGTTCATTGCAGACATTTTATTGTGCACAATTTACACGGCAATTGTTGAAGTACAAAGTTAATTTATAAAAATCCAACTCTCTTTCTGTTCTTGCCTAGTCTTTCTTCAGCTTCCAGTTGTTTAATCAAATTCTTGTTCAACGCTGCTCCGATCGGTGGTCCAAACTAAAAATGTATCGTGGATAGATGAATAAGAATATTTTGTGGGTGCAATGAAAGTCAATGAATGTAAAATTCAATTACTTCAAAAGCTTCAATAACACTTGCAGGAAGAAAACTTCCTGGTCCAATCTTTTTGCTCAAAACTATATTTCCTACGTCATGTAGTGCCAACACTACGCTAGCCAAACTGCAGCACTCCTCCTCCAATGTTGGATCTACTACCAACTTTATTCCGATCTGAAGTAGAGAAATATAAATTGTTTAAACAGTTGTAATCGTAGAAAAGAATTATTTTTTTACCTTTGTTAGAGTTATCAGTATAGGTACATTTTTGACATCTATTCGCTTGAAGTCGAACGGATCATCGGAAACTTCCAATTCCACATTGCCACTTTCATCGTTTGATACTGTTACATTTGGTATTCTTAAAAAAAAAGTAGGGAAACTCGTTATTGATACTCTTGAACCGAACGTTTACTGATAAATCGAGTAAACTGTTTACTTTGTATTGAACAGTGCAGCTTTAACAGTTAGTGACGCAGTGTCGTACAGATTGCCGCCACATTCCAAAACCTTATTTTAAGGAATTATAATTTTTAATTTCAGAAAAGTATTTGTGGTAATGTTGTATTTTATTAGTTTGCATACCAGGATGTCAACATATAAGACCCAACATTGTTGGCCAGGGATAACGCACAATGATTTTAAATCCAAGCAGCGAGAATTGACGATGGCCATTTTAAGTGTTGTGCTCAATTCTTGAGCGAGATCTTCACCACCTCTACCTTCAAATTCAGGAGTTGCATTTGCAGAACTGCAATAGTTGTGCATGTGTAATTTCCGTTTTAATTTAGGCTCCAATATATGGGCACAAATTATACCAATCTGTGAAGAACTCTATCCGGCCCTCATCTGGATGCATTGGGTTAGGGGCTTCAAGTTCTGCTTTAATTCCAACTAGGACATCAGTGTTTGCCTTAATAAATTGATATATTGAACGCGGAATTTCGCAACTTATTTATTTTGAATGTACAGTGTTTCAAATTATCACCAGGCGGATTCGTGCAGAGCCACTTGTATTTGAAACAACTTCAGTTTCTAACTCCATTGGACGATAATCTCGGCAAGACCTTCCATCGTTTCTAACATCAATCTGCAATTGCAAAATATATAGGTACGTACACATATCAAACATTTATAATTGATCAAACGCTTGATTTATTTGTTAAACTTTTATAAAATGAATTGAACACATGTCCCACTTGTACTCCGTGCAGAATAAATGTCTTTTCAGCTTCGCTTAGCAATAAATCAGCCATTGTCAGGTTTCTAACATCGACGTAAAGTAGATTTCAAAATGAAATTCGCGCAAGATACATCGTCAACCTGCATTTATAGGGCATTTCATCGCTGTTGAGTGGTTGTCGGCGATTTAACCCTCACGTCATCTCGCCACGTGCATCTTAGCGAACGAGGTCAATAAGTCGGCGTCATTTTGTCCTACTCACTAATATCTCTTGATAAAGAACTTTAATGACGCTCCTGCTATGGTATAATAGCATATAAATCATGATACTAGCAGAACGTCCATCATGATTTCTTCGGAGAATCGACGAGCTTTCGCCGTCTCAGATTTTCTTTTCTGTCGAAGTTTTTAGATTAAATTACCTGTAAATATTGATCCCTACTTTATTGGTAAGTGTTTATTGGTTATTAATCAGATTATTGACACACCCGTTGTAATGAAATTTACATATTTTGTAGCTTTCACGTGCAGGGAGTAAACATTTATTAAGATATCGTTTGGCCACCAGTTCAAGACGTTTCATTTATATAGTAGGCTAGTAGGGTATATAATTTTGCAGGTGAACAGTTAAGACTTCAAATGCCTTTTTTTGCAATCTTACATTGGTTGCCTATTTGTTATTAGATGTAGCCGCAATTTAATTAGGTAATTTAGTAAGATTTGTGTTGCATGTTGTACTGACCTTGGAATAATAATGTCAGAAGTAAGTGTCCAGAGATCTAGTTCCAATCTAAAATTACATGCAGGAAATTTTGCAATTATGTTAGTTGTCCATTGAGGAAAGTATTAGAATCGTGGAAACGTTAAATATAAAATTATTTATTTATTAGGTATACGTATACTTTGCTTATACTAAATTCAAGTTGTAAACAGAATATTATCAACTTAATTGTTAACATTTTCCAAATGTATGAAATTAAAAAATAAATTGGAAGAATATAAAGCCATTTTGAGAAGATGCCAAAACAGTTTCTCTTACCAGAAACTAAATGGATTAGAATGATTCATTAATTACAGTTGCAAAACAAGAAATCAAAAAAATGAGCACTTATAAATAAATCTGCTATTCTGCTTAAATAAATAAGTTTTGACTTTGTAAATTTATATACAGTAGAATCCCAGATAATCCCTCGTACAATTTTGAGCAGATGAAAAATTATTCGAAAATACTAGAAGGTTTTTATTTAAAGTTGCCCATGTCTGTGAATATTTGGATGTCCACGGAGTGTTTTAGAAAACTATCAGTTCACATTTATTTTCTTCTGCTTTTAAGATGCACAAGTGTAAGAATGGACAGTACTTATACGATGGACTACGAGCCGCACAACCGCTGCTGTCGCAGGGTTTGGTGCGTAAAAGATATCTGTGGTGTGATCTGCGCCATATTTACATGGCTTCTCATTCTGTACGCTGACTTTGTGGTCATGGTGGTCATCCTACTGCCCGGCCCTTACCCAATCTACAGCATCATCAACGCCATCATCTTCCAGATTCTCGCTGCACTGGCGATCGCGTCTCATGTCAGGACCATGCTCACTGATCCTGTAATATCCCTCCTCTAATCTATGAAATTTGTGACAAATTCTCAGAATTGTTGTTGCCCATTGTAGGGTGCCGTACCTAGAGGAAACGCCACCAAGGAAATGGTGGAGAGGCTTGGCTTAAAGGAGGGTCAAGTGGTGTTCAAATGCCCAAAATGCTGCAGCATCAAACCCGAAAGGGCTCACCACTGCAGCGTGTGTCAGAGGTGCATCCGCAAGATGGACCATCACTGTCCGTGGGTTAACAATTGCGTCGGCGAAAATAACCAAAAATTCTTCGTTCTTTTTACTGTAAGTAAAATAGGAAAGTGCTCGTTGATGGACGCAGTAAGCAAAAACTATTCACTTTGGCAGTTCTACATTGCGGTCATTTCACTGCACGCGTTGTTCCTTGCTGTCAACCAGTTCATTATATGCATTAGCAGAGAGTGGAAAGGTTGGTATTTTTTGGTATACAGTTGCTCCTCGCCATTTTGCGCTTCGACTTTTGCTGTGGTTTTTCAAATATAATGTTGTTTGTTACAAGAACTCTTTGTGTATTTAAATATGCAATTATTTTCTCTTATTTTGTCTAATATATTGGGTAATACAAGTTTAATGGGGACTAAAGGGGTATTATTACATGTCTAGAGAGCTCAAATAATGTTAAAAACCTAATTTAGAAGGTCGTAAACAGGTACTACTTGTACAACTTGTATTGTGCCCTACTTGATTTTGTGTAACTATTTTTATCGATTATGTGTGTTCAGATTGCACCAATTTCTCTCCACCCGCGACCGTAGTCTTCATACTTTTCCTCTTGTTTGAAGCTCTCTTATTTGCGACATTTACTGCGGTCATGTTTGGAGCGCAAATGCAGGCCATATGGCGTGATGAAACGGTAATCAATTTTTATTTTTATTTTTCAATCTCGTTCATTTGTGAATAATATTAAGATATTAATTGGTAATGACAAATGCCATTTTCTACTGTTGTGCACAAATATATTTTTTGATAATAATTCAAACATTTGGTTTCTGTTTTGTGCTCCAACAGGGCATTGAGCAACTGAAGAAGGAAGAGGCCAGATGGATGAAGAAATCTCGATGGAAAAGCATCCAAGCTGTCTTCGGTAGGTTCTCAGTTGCTTGGTTTTCTCCATTTACAAGAGTCCCATACGGTGTTGGCAAATCCAACTCTTACCTATATTCCGTATAAGCATAATGGCCTATTTATGCATAACTATTTGTGTGCTGATTGAGGAGATTGTAAAGCTGAGTGGCCTTCCGATTGCATACCAGAATGCAATTTTGATTGCATTCCGGGTTAATAAATGACTACAATACCCAAAAACCTTTTGACGTGTTATAGTTAGTTAACTATTGCAATTATTATCCATTTTTTGTTAACACATGCTCGTTGTCCAAAGAGTGTTTGTTGTTAATACAGTATGGTAAATTCCAATTCTGGAATGACGTTTTTGAGCTTTTAATGCAAAATGGTCATGTTTTCAACCTGATTTCAAAGTACATTGAAATGATAAGAAACTGGCTTCAGTAGTTGAATAACTCTGGGTGATTAAACTTACTTAGCTGTCAGATATCTAAATGTTCCAGTTTGATTGCTACCAGTTGTGATTTAAATTGTTTAATGTAAAGCGTTATTTTTTATATATCGTAACAAT
>WWPM01024512.1:0-31904 GCA_023279145.1 Glomeris maerens | reverse complement strand
TAAACCTAACAACTATTAAGATTCTGATTACAGTATAACCCGCTTAAAGCGTGTCCCGCATATAACGAAATCCCGCCTATAGCGCACAAATCCAATTTAAACAATTGAAACAGGCCTTTGTAGTGTTAAAAAAACGCTTTTGACGAATCCTGCTTATAAAGAAATCTTGTTTACAAAGCAGATATTTCGCTGCATTTCTCGGATATAACGTTGAGCTGAAGTTTTGCGCTAATATGTCAAATATACTCAGGTATATTTCTGCCAAATTTGGTGAATTTCTATGAAGTTTTCGCTAAGTTATTAATAAATAAAAATTTGGGGTTTTTTGGGACACAGTGTATATGTACATAGTAAACGTGAATCTAATAAATATTTCTGACAATGACATGATTAAATTAATAGTACTGAGCTATACTTTCCATGACCTTCAAATCTCCAAATACAGCTTAGAACACTAAAAATTCATGTCGAAGGCTTGTGTGCGACGTTTCTCTTTAATTTTTGAAAAAAACCACAAAAACCCGCATTTAATGAATCCCGCTTATAACGTTGATAAATTTTGAATCCTACCCCAACGCTATAAATTTGAACAAATGTAGTAGTTTACAAAGTTATAATTTTTCCCGACTTTTGAGTGCCAACGAACTTTATATACAGGGTGTTTCTTTTATGACGCAACAATGAACAACCAGATTTGCCCAGTTTGCAGTTTTCCCAACATGGCCACGCACGCGCAATTGAACAAATTATCGTTAAAAGTGAGGGGATAAAATATTATTGGATTTTATTGCCCACGTAATAATGGCATGCGAATGGCCTTCATCTCGCGAGTGCAAGTGATAAACACTGTTTTCTTGAGATGAAACAACATGGAAATAAATTTCTATAGCTTAAATGAATCCCAATGTTATACTAGTTCGTGTTCAAAGTGACCGCCGTTATTCGCCAAACAGTGGTACAGTCGGTCTGCAAATTCTGCTAGGACTTTTGTAAGAGTGTCAGGTGTAATTAGGCGACATTCGGCAATTATGCGGTAAAACGTAATTCATCAATAGAAACACAGTGGTGCCATGTTGGGAAAACTGCAAACTGGGCAAATCTCGTTGTCCATTGTTGCGTCATAAAAGAAACACCCTGTATAGACTCCTAATCCTTTGATCTTTTCCAAAAAATCTATGAATGGGGAAAAAAGTTTACTATATGTAAGTTGTAAGATTAATGTTTTGTTATAATTGACATTCATTCATGGTTACTCTTATACTGTGTCCCAAAAAAGTTCACATTTTTATTTCTCAATAACTTTGCAAAAACTATAGAAATTCACCAAATTTGGCAGCAATATACCCGAGTATATTTGACATCTTAGTGCAAAATTTCAACTAAATTGATCAATAAACACGCCCGCTGCATGACGTCATATTAATGGCACGAAAAATGCTCACAACTGTAGTGGAGCGCCGTCTTTGTGAGGCGTTCTTTAACACGTTCTTTAACAGTTGCAATGTTCCGATCAACAGTGTTGCTTACATTTCGATAGCCTACGATGCCGATAATATTTTTCGCAATGGTGTTTAGTTTAGAAGACAGGATTTCATTTAAAATTTGCACGAAACCAAACATTATGGCGCACGGAAACTGGTGCAAGAATTTCCACAAAAAGGATCGCGGCATCGTGCAGCAGGCTTCTTGATTAAATTTTTAAGATAATATTATTGACTCGAATGTTTATTAAATAAAGTACACGACACTTGCTATACTTTTTTATTAAATTTATGAACTGTGCTATTATACAGGGTGATCCAAAATGATGGACACAATTTCAGTTTGCTATATTTCCTGCAGAACTATATTCTGTATTTCATTTCTGTTGGTTACCTTTGAAAGATTATGTTGTAAAGTTTTGAATACTGAATGAATCTCTATACCACAACGATTGATAGGTCGCATGGGGAATGAAAACTTGGCATGCATTTCAGTTCTGGCCACTACATGAGCCTCCAGATCACACACCCAGTGTCTTTTTCTTGTGGGGTTCATGAATGCAGTTTACGTATCACATACCTGTTTTCACAAATTGTAAAGACCTATGAAACTGCATCACAGCGAATTATATTGACCAATGACATTAACAACTGCATCAAAAAACTCATGACGCAAGATATTTGACATACAATTTGGGCTCGATGTTATCCCTGCAGCTGGATGGGGCATATTGAACATCTGTAAACTTTAATGTATATAATCAAATGTAACCAACAGAACTAAAATACAACATATAGTTCAGGAAATATAGCAAACTGAAATTGTGTCCATCACCCTGTACAATCAACAAATAAGCCTATTATAATTTACATACCGAATTTATAACGAGTAAAAATTGAACTCGAATTTGTCAGTTACCATTTCATAATTGCACTGAATTTCTAAATACAATAATTTATAAATAACAGACCTATACAAATAATGGAAACATATTTTTCCAAAAACAGTTTTTTTTTATTATTTTAGTAGTATTAAAAATCCGGAAAATGTTATGACTAGTAAGTATGTAACACACAAACATGAATTCAATTTAAATACTACAAAACATGAGATTGATAAACACAGCTGGAGCCAAACTGAATTCTTAAAATAAATAAGATTACACACTCAGTTTGTTGTAAACAAGAACATCACGTCTTATATAAGAAAGCACTGCAGTACAATATCGCTCCAAGTAGTACATGGCAGATGTACAACAGATTTTGGCTGCGTTTACAAATACAAAAAAGAACATGACAAACTCAATGACCAGAATAATGACGTAGAGGTATAAGTGGAAGTAGCGGTTGGTGAGCCACAGTACGGTGTAAGTGACTGTTCCATCTGAAGCTGACAAATAAAATGAAATAACAAATATTAGTTCTTAGTTATTTAAATTGATCACACAGTTCCTTGAGTAACTTTCTGTCTAAAATTACAAGATGATTTCTACTGTATTGCATATAAATTGTAATCCAAATTTGTTTCTGAAATTGATTCATGTGTTATTAAAAATAACTAAAGTAGTACATTCACTTTGGAACATTGAAACTGCAGTGGCGGTCAAAAGTATAGACAAAAGCATAACTTTCATTCAACTATATGTAAATTTGCTGACAAAAAAAGAAATTGGTGTCACGTGTGCGCAGAATTGCCATATTTATTGGTGATAAAATGAAATTATATAATTATGGTCTAAATAGAAGAAAAATCGAAGGCAGCATTGACAAATGAGATATTAGTGACGTGAAATTATGAGATAATGATGGCAAATTAATATATGGTAGCAAAACCATTGTTCTTGATCACTGCTTGGCAGCAGCTCTCCATTGAATCCACTAACTTTTAAGGGATCATCCATAAAATACGTTCGCTAAATTCGCTGAAATTTGGACTCCTCCCCCTCTTTGTAACAAAGTTGTAACAACTTCAAACACACCCCCCCTGGGCGAACGTCACGTAAGATATAAATGACCCCCCATTTTCCGGTAAAATTTGCACAATAAAGTTAATAGTAAACAAAATAGAATTTTCTAATGGATAAGTAAAGTTTCAATGTACTATGTGTACAAAGTAACTTCTACAAACACACCCCACCCGCTAATTAATGATTTACCCCCCCCCCCCCCCCCCATTTTATCGTACATGTTTGTCACAGTCACCAAAGACCCCCTCCCCCCTTAGGCGCTGTACTTTAATGACGTCACCCAAAAATCGGCGTTTTTGAAGGCACCCACCCACACTTGTCATTTTCTGTCACTCCAGTCGGACCCACCCACCCCCACCAGTCATGTCATTCTACCAAACAGAATTTGATGTATGAAGTATGAATTACTGTGCAAGAATCTTTATTTAATACATTTGCATGAGAACCAAAGTAAAATAACGCATTTACAATTTTAAAGTGAAACAAAATTGCCAAACCAAACAAATGGTATTACGTAAAGCGTAAAGCTAATCGTCATTTTCCCATATTGTCTCATGAGTTGGTCACAACAATAGGAACTGTTGAATGATCATACTTGGTTGATTCCACTTCCATTTCTACACCTTCCAAATCTTCATCTTCAAACCAGTCCACATCTTCATCATTTAATTGTGATGGGAGAGGGAAAATTGAACGACAGAGATGAAAGCAACAGGGTGACGTCAGGTTCGCAAACATGGACCCACCCACCCCCGTCATCATTCGTCATGCTTTACACGGACCCCCGACCGACCCAAAAAGTGACGTCATTAAAGTACACCGCCTTAAAGCGAACGTACTTTACGGATGATCCCTAAGATCATGAGGTTGCGTACGTTCTTGAATATTTGGATAAATGCTATTTTGTCCATAATTTTGATCGCCACTGTATATTCAACTTTACATAAATTTCAGGAAAATATTGTTTCTTGAATGCATGAAAACAGTAACATTTCAAAACAAAAGTAACAGTGGTATAATTGTTATTTATTCGAATTTATACAACGAAAATTGTCATTTTCTCATTAGAAATTTTATTTTATCAAACTTGGTGCAATTTCAACTGTAACAGGTTGAATATGTACATTTGAAAAATGATATCATTGCTCAAGCATTGTATTTGCTGTTTGTTGTTTTAATTAACAGAAAATATGTTGATGGTCAATTGAACTGTGTGGTGATGTACGTGTTTGCATTTTTGCTATATTTAATGGCAGCTATTGAACATGACAAAAGCATATAAACTCACTTAAGATTGCTGCACCGTAACCAATCTTTGGTACGCCCATTCTGTATGAGCATGATGGCACAATAATTTCATGAAGTTTCTGCCCTTTCACATCTATGGTTTTAATTTGTCCACGGCTAGTGAACGAATCGACATTGATTAACTTTCTCGAAATACTGTCTCCTTCAACAACGTGTGACGTGTGCTCGTGGCCTGACAAAATAAAATGTGGCTCCAGTTTTGTCAAAACCTAAATAGAAATTTGTTATTATTTAAAAAATGTGATATTCGGATGTCAATTTACGGGAGGGAAGGAGGATAGTTGAGATGACGATGATCACCTCATCGGTGAACTTGTTAGTGTACAATGTGAGTGGGATGTGAGTGAGAACCACTCGGATGTTCTTCGACTTCTTAGGCACAGCACTGAAATTTAAGCTTCGAGACATCATGTCCACCTATTTGTATTTATTAAAAAAAAATTAATTAGTTTTGTACTCTCAAAATGATTATATTGATATTTTTCCGTGCACTTGCTTGAATGAATTCGGAGAATTTAGTTGACACGAGTGTCTCCCTTCCGAATTCTTGTTGGAATCTTTGCTTTTTGTCAAGTGTCACCATGTCCCAACTTTCTCCTCCTATATCATTATCCCCTGGTACAAAAATAACCTAAGAAATTTCCAAAAGTATATTAGAACAATTAAGAAATGAAATGGCAAATTTGTAACTATTCTTGGGATTTTTAATGTAAATCTAATCTTCCACACACTTTTACAATTCCAATTTTGGTAGTGAAATGCATAAATTTATAAATCTGCGATTTCAATATTGTAAAATATGTTTGTTTTGCATCTTACCAATGCATTTTCTGGTATGGGGAATAATGATGCGAAACGTAATCTGTATTCGGTGAATTGTGCAGAAGTGGCTCTGCTACCTTCATCCAATTCATCTCCTAGAAATATTACGATGTCTGGGTGAAAGTGGCGAATTGCTGCCATGTAGCTATTATGAAGAAACCTAAATAAAGCAAAAATGAAATTGTTTTCTTGTGGTAATCAGTTTTAACGTGATTTGTCAACAAACCTAGCTCAATGGACTATATTTTCTTTGTATTTTGCAAAGTTTAAAAATACTAGAATAAATTATTAGGACCTACTTAGCAAATAACTGAATTGAACATTGGAAATTAATCAATAAGGTGAAAATTAATTATATTGATCAGTAAATATTTCAATAATTTCATGTATAAAATAACAAGTGTGAATTACATTATATGTGCTACATTTGTTGTATATAGCTGTTTTTTATGTAGAACTTTGCATTTATAAATGAAAAATTTATTCATAATTAAAACACGCCCAATTTATTTAAATTATTTATTTAATAATGCATAATTATTGCGGCTATTAATTTTTTAATGTATAAAATTATTTCATTTTAATAATTATGTACTTGAATAATATGTCCATATATATGGGTTTTTTTACATTATTTAATTTAAAAATGTAATTATATACAAAAATTGCATTTTTCTTCAATACATATTGCATAGTAATATTGCAAGCCATTGTAAACGCATAGGAAAGAAACAGGTTACATGCAATAACATTGCAGATGCTGGGCTTCACATGATTTTGCATAGTATTTTGCGTTGTGATCACCTATCAGAATCCCATCTTGTAATTGGCCCCAACGGGAAGGGAGGTTCGTCGTTGTAACCTTGAATTTGAGCATCGGCAACCAATAGTATTCTTTGCTGAAAAGCCTCGTTGGAATTTGATGAAAAACCCAATTTCCAATTCCATCGATCAACCCATAATGAAAACCATTCGTTGTACAGTAGCACAGCAATAAACAAACTTGTACCAATTCTAGTTCGCAATTTTGACTTCATATTTAACGTTTCAGACACATTTTCTATACACTGCGGTAGCCAACATCATCGACATCCCGCAATTTGTGCGCAAAAAAAAGTTACGAATGTTCGACGAATGAAATGTCTTCATTATTCACTAAAATGGTATTAATGATTTCCGAGGTGCAATGCTGTAAAGATTACAAAATTACCCGTTGGTTTATTTCTATGTTAGTTAATATTCCTTGCTGGTATTTATTATATAATTGTAAAAAGTTAGTAGCGTGAAGGTAGTACTAGTATGTTTCAGTCTGGCAACATGTCAAGGTTTTAATTTTTAAATGGCCATTGTTGCCATGACTGCAATAAGCTCATTGTATCGTTATAATTATGGGCAAGAGTGGATGAAGTAGGCTAGAGTATGCCACTCTCTATATGCCCAGTGCATTGATCATCCTTGCATGCGTAGCACCCCCACTAGTTTCAGTGGCCATTTGTATAAGCTTGGTACGCAAGCGGGGGTGTTGTCATTGAAAACGGCGTTTTGTTGCTGCTATGAAACCTTTATTTATCGATTGAATGGAATACATAATAAATATAGTAAAAAATACAATCGTTTACAGGTGGATATACACTTGAAATGTATATTTTTGCCATTAGCTTATTCAAAACCTAGCTTTAGTAATTAATTGTGGAAGACATGTCACTATTTATTTTCAAAAGTGTATCCAGCATTTTTAAAAGGACAAATATTGGAAAAATTAAAAACTGCACCAGTTTCACACCTCTTTGATTCGTTTGTTTTTTAGTTGGGGAATTAATTAAAAAATATTTTGTTTATTTCCTGGCCTGTTTAATTTTTTTATGCACATATTTGTTACATTTCTACAAAAGTTTGTCAAACAGTCATCTCCATCATGAATTACTAATCATCTGTCAAAATATAATTTTTCTCACACTTATGGTTTCTTGCACAATTACTTTTTTGTTGATACGATAATCATATAGATACTATCGATATTTTCGAAATATTCACCTTCACGTTATTATCAAAGCTATCGATATATCGATATCCATAAGCTTTCTAACAGTTTGCAGATGGTTGTGCTTGGTGATTCCCTTCGGTTTATATATTTTGCTATAGGCAGTTATGCATTTAAATATGCCAACCAAAAAATATGGTTTAATTGCAATGCAGATGAAATTTACATACAATTATTTTTTAATTAAAATCCAATTTCGAAATTCAAAATGAAAGCTTTCATGTTGTAAATGCATCACCAAATCGCTCACCAAAGCTGGCCCAATTTTGAGGTAACTTTGCTTCGGACCGAGTTTAGACTGATATAATTATCCACCCATTCACCGCAAGCAGCTACGAATTCAGAAATTTTGCACGTTAGTAGTCATTTTGCATGGACCATACGTATAAACTGTAGTTGTTATCCATTTTGAGTTATTCATCCCCAAAATGGCTTGTCTGGAAAACGTGATGGGCTCCGAAGCCATTTTTAAAACAGCATAAAGCAAAAATTATAATACCGACAACAATCAAGAATATCTGTTAGTGTGTTCCTGGATTCCAAATTTCAAACAGATAGGACAAATAGTTTTTGTTTTATAGCCCTTTGAACTTGCCCTCGCAAGCCGGCAATTTCCCGAATAAATTTTTGGCCCAATTTATAGAGTCCATAACTCTAGAACGAAAAGACCTAGGGACCTAAAATTTTCCGGGATTTCATAGCTCATATAGGGCTACAACATACCAAAAAATCAGCCAAATCGGTGATGGTCATGTGGGAGGCATTGGGTGATTTGATATAGAATGACCCTTATATAAAAGCATTTGCGAGCCAAATTTGAAACATTAATTTGATACATCTCATATTTGCATATTTAATAGATTTCCCCTTTTTTATTCCATTAATTACCATCCTAATAAATTTCTAAATTAATATTGCTCATATATTGGATTACTTAAATACATTCAATTACATTACAATCCATTCCATAATAGTTTGTGTAATTGTAATTCTCAATAAACCAGAACAATTTGATAAATTCTAAATATTCAAATACTGAATCTAATTTGCTAGTACAGTCCTCCCTCGATAATCCGGCGCCTCCGGTAATCCGGCGTTTTTTGGCCTTCCTCCTGAATTTTTTTTAGTAAACTTGTCGCGATGTAAATAAAGATTTCAATCTTAAGAATATCTGTACATTCATGCTGATAGAATTTATTCTATTCACTGTTTCTATTATTTAAGCTGAAATTTTATATAGTTGTTTCTGCAGAATGTCTGCAATGACTGAAAATAATCTGTTGTAAATCTACAAATATTTGTACAAAATCTGAAATTCTGTAAAATATCTGCAAACCAATATATTTTCTGCAGAAAATCTGCAGTCGCATCTGAAAATATGCTGCTACATTTTCTACAGATAAATATTGATTTCTGCAGAAAATCAGCACATTTTTCTCAGATATTGCTATGAAACAAGTAAATTTGTTCTTAATTTGTACTGTTTCAGCTCGTTTACCTTCAATACAAATGAGTAACATACATGCCCTATATGCTATGTATACAATAAAAAGTAGTTTCTGCTGCTAAAATTCGTCATTATTAGTTAATTTCCAGTTATCCGGCGGGGCTCTGGTCCCATATCTGCTGGATTAAAGAGGGAGGACTGTACTAGTTTCATTGTGATTCACAGCAAGTAAACAAAAGTTTTTCCCAATTTGCAATTGTTACACAATTATGAGAAATCAATTTTATACTTTAGGTCAAAAACATCTTATAAACTCCATAAATGTATTTTTTTATTGGTAATAATTTTATTTACGCTTATTGTATCTGACTAGTTTCAGAGTGTTTCAGAATAACTTTCCCAATCAGGTTAGCGAAAAGATTTTATTGACAAGGTTGCAGTATGACAATTTTGCAAATATTCAATATGCAACTTATTCGGCTTTCTTGGCTTGTCTTCTTGCTTTTTGCACTTTCATCACAATCTTTTGCTCTTCAATGAGAAAGGCCCGCATGATCCTAAAATATTAACATTATATTTAGGTAACTCAATGTTTGACAGCCAATGGGATGTATTTATTACTTGCCTATTACGAACACACTTTGCACAACGTGTACCACCGTATGTCCTAGTAACAGTCTTATGTCTTTTGGACAAGGACATCAGTTCCCTAGGTCGTGCAGGTGTGATCTAAATAAACAGCAATTTATTGGCGAAAAGATGTCATGGCTACCAAATATTTCTCGTATTGTTCCACATTTGATTATGCACTTACACCTTTAAGCCTTTCTTTGCAATCACCACATTTTGGAACACTGCCGGCTTTCTTTACATACAGATACACCAATCTGTTTCCTGGCGTCCTCGAACTGCAATCCAACACAATATTTGCTAAATATCAAACACGAATCCATCATTTTTTTGTAACATAATGTCGTACATGCGGCGCTTGTTGGATTTTGTGTTGTAACTCAAGCGACGTCTCAGTGTCAATCGCTGCACCATCTTTAATGCCTATCGCAAAAATAATCGTATCAAAATGTCGGCCAACATGGAATTAATCAGGAAACCTTAAAAGAAAGCAGTAATGCGCAATGATGGCAAAGATATTTACCGATTAATTGAAGGATGCGATGAAATAGGATGGATGGCGGCCGGAAATCACCGTCAGAAAGGAAGCGGAAACGCGGGTGCGGATCGGATCTGAGACGGAAACCCTGTTGTGATCGATCCGCTTTTTTGATAACGACTGCTCTCAATAGAGGGCGCTAATATCGCGTTTTATTGTTTAAAAATTGTTTAGGTATGTGATTATCGAAATATCTTCGTTTTCTGTAATATTACAGGAATCATAGTGACCGATCTCTATGGTGACCGATTCCCTCTTGATGGATCCGCTTTCGATCAATCCGCGATCCGCACCTCATGCTAATAATAAGATGGCTTCCCTGTTGGATTCGTATGAACAGCAGTTCGCCAATCTGACAGCTGAAATTACAGTTAACACTGCAAGAATTCCAACAGCAACAGGAGGTAAAAATTCTAACGCTATCAGAAAATAATTTAATATCGATTTTGAACACGTTTGTTTAATTTCCAGCTGATAAACTCAATTTAGGGAAAAAGGTTTTTAGACAGTTGGAAGAGGCACATGAATTGGTATATATATTATTATAGTAATCCTGTGCTATTTTTCATACTGTATTTTAACTAATTTGTAGCTGGAGCAGATTGAACTAGAAATAAGAGAAATTCCAGCAAGTGATAGACAAAAGTACTTGACTAGACTGAAAAGTTACAGGTTGGAAACCACAAGATTGCAAAAAGAACTGGTATTGGTTCTCACTAATTATGATTTCATGACATAAATTGATAGAGAATGTGAAATTATCACAGAACTTCATAATTCAATGTGTTGTTTCCAGAATGATGTTAAACGGACAAATTGAACAAATTTTGCATAATTAAACGAAATTGGGATCTGTTATTTTTGCGAATATTTTTCCTCATGAAAAGCGAAGTTGAATCATGCTTTAAACATCTTAGGAAATCTTTTCCAGAAGAGTTTTTTTTCAAAGTAGAACTGGCAAAATTACAATTTTATGAGATATTACTGAACATTTCTCATTTGGTTTGTATTTAATTTCATTATTACCGCAAATTTTGCTGATTAAAATCTACATTTTGAACAGAAACAAGCCGAAATAACATTCCGGGATGATGTTGAATACAGAGAAGATTTTGGAGAAATTCCAGCAGATCAGGTGGAAGTTATATTAGTCTCTAAAATTGATAATGTTGAAATAATTAGAGAATAGTTTACTATAAAAGTCAATTTGTTTTTTTATTTAAACAGAAAACAAGACTTCTGGATAATACTCAAAAATTGGAAAGGCAGGGGAAAAAGTTGGATGCCGGATACAGACTTATTCTGGAAACTGGTATGAACCTATAAATGTATTTGTAATTTTTTAAACATGATTATTTGAATTCGGCCTGGAGTAAGTCTTGCTTTATAATTATTTATATATTAAATAGTGTGTAATTTGTGTTTTCAGAGGAAATCGGAGCAGCAGTTTTGAATGATCTTCAATCTCAACGCGAGACGTTAACTCGGGTGAAAGACAGGGTGTGTGTATACAATTAAAATAAAATATTGTATACGTCGTGAGCTTTTTTATGTTGAATTTAATTAAATGTCAATTGTTTTTGAACAGAAAATCGAATGTACATGTACGAGAATTATCAGTTTGTTGTGCAATTTTGAAAAGGATGAAACTTGTTTACGGCAAGCTTGAATGTGTAAATTACAGCTTATAAGTTTCATTGTCACTGGTGACAATTTGGTATTTTTCACAAAACTTTCCTGAAGGAGGTGACATACATGTTATGTCTCTTTCGAGGACACTGTATATTGTGTCCTTGTCTCTTTCTTTACAAAATAGCAGATGTTAGACATCAACTGGTTTCACAAGTTTGTGAAATTGCAATAAGAAGTTGGGAATGTTAAAGTGAAGAATTAATGTAGTTTAATTGAAGGTTTCGTTTTCTCTTCATTGAAAGTCATAAAAGTAACTTTCTTTGATTTTTATTTTTAATTATCCAATTAATTACTGTGACTCGTTTCAGTTTTTTTAAACTGGGCAGTAACTTTTTTATATTATAGTTCACAATTAAAATATTTACTGCTTTATCTAATTTCCCTGGAAACGTTTATGGGATTATATTAAATAAACTAAAAGCCTCTTCATTGTTTTGATATTTAGTTATCAAATTTCCTCGGAAAAGTTTATATGGTGATAAATATAGGAAACTGCGCAGTCATTTGTATTTGCTTATCAACAATCACTTCTTGGCTTGTTTATTTTTAACAGTGATGATAAGACAACTAAACATGGTTGTCTATCATTCCTGTGCAGTGTATTTTGAGAGAGAAAGAGATAGACAGAATGTAAATTTAGTGCAATTAATTTACGGTTCAATTTTGTTTTGATTTTCCTAATGTTTATATTTGTACTGACTTAGAAGATTTAATGGGATTTTTTGTTTTTTGACTTTTGTGTAGATTCGAGAGACAAATGATGATTTGGGAAAGAGTTCCAGACTTTTATCCAGGATGGCTAGGATTTTGATGCAAAACAGGATTGTGATGTACGGCGCGGTACTGGCCGTGGTCATCATCACGGTCATCTTGATCTACGTAGCAGCTACAAGATAAATTTGGTTCAGTCCAAGTTGAACCCAATCACATGAGGTTATTATTATTATTTATTTGTTTATATACTATATATATAAATATAGAACGAAGAAGATGTTGATAGTTGCTGATTTTCATTATTAAACGCCGAATTACAGCGAGTTCCAGGTGCTGCAGACAAATGTGTGCTCGCTTTGGCAGCAAAGTGTAGCCGTGTGCCTGGAAATTAATGCAACAGATTTGGCTCGGCCACATTGTAAGATTTGATAATCTCCCTTTTCTTACGATCGGTGACTGATGTACGCGGTGGCGTGCCGCTGTATTAATTTTAGGCTGCGGCCAAGATGCCGAGACGCGGTATTTAAAAGTGCGCGTGCAACGGCAGTTGCATTGGATAAAGTAACCAAGTCCATGAATGGCAAAGAAACAAACTTATATTCGAGGGGGATAAAACGTGGTAATTGGATCCATTCATTTGGCAAAATACTGCATAGATAGGTTTTCTGTTTAGCAAGGGATCATCTAAAAATTTAGTTGTGCCATGTGTCCGAATTTCCTGAGACTGAATTCCAAAAAATGCAGCCCTATTTAGCTTTTTTTTTCGTTTCCACAGTGCTGCTTACTGTTTTTGGTACCCTATGTGTACTGCAAAATGAGTTATTTTTATTTTGTTTAGTATTATTACCAATTTTGCTGGTTTATTATTTTTTTAAAAACCATGTCGGGGTTTTAAAAGCAAAAGCAAATGTTGCGCGTGCAAATATACCGCCACTTGCGCAAAAATTGTTAAAACTCGGGGACAGATAAAGTTTTGTTGTGAATTGTGGAGTACTAATTTATCAAAATGGCACAATGAATTATTGGAGCAATGGCATAAAAGATATACTGAGTATATTGCAGTTTATTGTTTGTTAATGGGTCAATGTAGTGGGCAGACATGAAAGGTATAGACATTCAGAAGTTTGCCCTTGGTTTGATACGTGTATGGATTGATAGAATCCATTGATTTAGTTTTGAAATAGGTGTATTTTTAATAATCATCGTTATAAAGGCGTAGAAAATGTCACTTGGGAAAATTGAATCTATAATTGAAAATAGTTTTGAGCCAAATTTTGTATTGGTTTTACGAAAATAGTGGCCAGTTTCTTGCTAATGTGGAGGACAATGACCTATTAGTTATTAAAGGTGAACTGATAAGGTTTTGTAACACCCCTTGAAACTTTCACCACCTAAAACGATTGCCAGTGCACTGAAAATCTGAAAAATGATGCTTAGGGTTAATTGTTTTCGAATTCCTTACTGAATTATCCCTCACATTAAGTGTATTTGGATATAATTCAGATAGGAGGTCCATATCTAATATGTAACTCGGTAATTGTAACCTCAAATAGAAGTTTAATGTGTGACATGGAAAAATCTTAAATTGTCCGCTCAGCTTTTTTAATAGCCCCATTGGAAATATCAATTAGTATCGACTAGAAACCATTACAAAATTCGTAGTTTGTAATGTTTTCTAATGCCTATATTTCCACTGGGGCTAGGGAGTTTGGGAAATAAATGACATGCGGATTGGATAATCCCTGACCGATAGGCAGATCGTGTTAAGAGGCTTTTCTGTGGCAACGTCTATCAGTTAAACTATCATTGGCAATAATTCTGTAGGCAAAGACGCATTGGCAGCAGAGCCAACAGTTACATGACATTGCCATATATGGAAGCACAAAGCAAAATGCCGCCTGCAGATCAAAGGCAAGCCGCCATTGCTCGAGTTCCGCAACTCGCAAACTGCGTATCGTACGAACCAGGTTGAAAAAAATAGCTAAATAGATTTACTTTTTATTCGCAGAAACTGCATTTTACAATCGCCCCTCCCCAAATGGGGTAAACTATCGTTTCCTGTCACATGCACCAGCGCCGTTACCCATTAAATCGCAACGGACAAATGGTGGAAAATCTTAAATTTTGCTGATATTCATCTATTTTCCTTAGTCCATACTTGAAAAAGGATGATGATCTTAAGAATTGCGCCATTTCTTTCTATTTTGATAATTATACAGGGTTACTACTTTTGAAATTAGGCGGGAGAATATCTCGTTACGTGATTGGTTCAATGCGGTTTGCCAGATTTGAATTTGATTGGGAGCTGGGTGGATGGTCGCGCCATCTGGTTTCCGGAATCCAAAGCGACACCGAAGTGTTCAGTTTGAACGGAAGGTGGCGCTCATGTTGTTTTAGGTTGCAAGATTTCCTGAACCGGAAGAACCTAGGTAATTGTTTACTTGCGAAGGCAGTCATTTTATTTACATGATGTCATTTTACCACAAAATATAATTTCATAATATTGCGTCTTATTTCTTGTTTTGGGTGGCGTTTTTAGTCAAGGAGGCATTGTTTTGGTGTCCGACCTTTTGCGGAGAATACGTGTATACTAGGCGTGGCTAGCGCAAAACCCTGTGACGGGATTGGCTGATCACACAGCGCCATGTTATAGGAGGGAAAAATCGGTAGCGGTTGCGGTTTGATGATTCATGTTGCGCTTTCAGCACACCACACCGCAATACGCAACTGGTTATAGCGGGGCTAACTACTGCCAGAGAGAAAGTGAAGATGGAATGAGAAGACAAATGGGTTGGCTGCCTTGCACGGGTCGCCCCCTCGTAGTGCGCGCCTGCGGCTGGAGCGCCGCACCGTCGCTTTGTCGGCGGCTCCCTATTGGCCACCTTGAGCCGCCTCGTTTCGGCACGCGATCACATTCCGGCCAAAGTTCGCCGACGCCGCTCGCAGTCGGGATGGCTGTGGCTGTGGCGGTGCGGCGGCAAGTGAAACCGCTCGTTCTCGGCATCGTTTGAACGACACAAACAACAATAACACGAAAGAAGAAGAAGAAGGAGAGGAGTGGAGGAGGGAAAAAGTGCTAACTCTCATTTTCCTCCCCTCTTTACGCCACCCGGCTGGAATTTACACCTGCTGATTGCCCAAGCCGAGAAAGCGCCTTTGAACGATGCCGCATGTGAACGGAGGCGTGAGCGGCGGTGGCGGCGGCGGCTTGAACGACAACAACAGGGGAGGAGACGATCTGGCTTCGTCGGACGAAATCAAAGTGTTCAAGGATGAAGAAGAAGAGGAGGATAAACGATCGTCTGCTTCGGCCGATCTAAACGAGGATAAATCCAGTCTGGTCACGGAAAGCGAACAGGTACGTAGATGCGGCGCTGGTTCGCAGTCCGATCGCTATTCGCATCTGCGGTCAGTCCTACAAAAGGCTTCGGCAGTGGGAGCGGTAGCGGCATCGCTCAATTCCGCAACCGCGATCCCGAACCCTTCTTCCTCTTCCCCGCTCTTCGTTGCTCTGCACGATGTCCACCACCATCATCTCGCTGCCGCAACCCATCATCACCTTATTCACCATCACCATCATCATCAACTGGTACAACAACACTCGGAACGATTTGTTGGCATCCCGTTGCAGGATGGCAAGGCGGCGGCGTCGGCTATCGCGACGGCAACCGCGACGGCAGCGGCGGCGGTGCAGCACCAGCATGGGCACGCGTTTCAAGCCGCCGCGGGCAAGAATTCGGCGCCGGTCAACGGCGTGCTGGGTGGCGGCGGCGGCTTGAGAGCCGACAATTCAGCGGCCACAGCAGCAGCAGTTTCAGCCGCCGTCGCCGCTTCCATCGTCAGCGGTCAGTACCTATTTATAATTTAACCTCTTTCTGCACATACATGCCCAATGTTTCTTCTTGTTGGCTACGATTCAGGCTTCCTTAGTACAGAAAGAAATTTTCGTGTTGCGCTCTTTTCCTGAGTTTTAAGCCATTGTTTACGCCATGTTTAACCGAAGAGGTCACGTCCTTCGTTCTGTTCTTGTTTATAATTACTCCTTGTCCTGTACTTAACTTCTATCACTAACCGCTTTTTGGAGACGGCCTAGTCTTCCTTGTTACTGAACGAAATTAGTAAATCACCCCTTTTTGCAAAGTTTAATCCACATTTTGTGCCATGTGGGCTTGGATGAATGCAAGATGTGGGTTGTGAGGGGAGAAGTTTCAACACAATCTGCTGTACCGATTAATAATTGATTGATGCGATTTAGCTGGGGATTTAAATGATTTTGCGGTTTGGTTTGAGGTGATCTTCATTAATTCTGAACCTAGTTGGGAAATTCTTTTCCATTGTTACTTTTGTAACTAATTAGTGTAGAAGTAGGGCTAGATGTGGGAATTTAATTGAATACAGATTATATTGATTGAAAGTAAAATTTTGCAACTAGTCGTGGGTGTGGGGTAAATTGATTGAGTTATTTTGAGGAATGATGGATGGTTTCAGAGAAAGATGTGGTTTTTTTTAGCCTAGATTTAGCCTAAAAATGTTTGGGTCAAACTTTGTTGATTTTTGTGCCAAAAAACCGAGAAAGATATTTTGTAATTGTTCCAAACCACATCCAAACGCATTTGTAGAAGTTATTTTTGACTGGCAAGAATATTCAAGTGGTAATCTATTGGTTTGTTGTAGTGGGCTGTCAAATGTAAATAAGGAATGACGTGCAGGGGTCGTCTAGAAAGGATGTCATTTGCCCAATATTTAGTTAATCAGATGTGTGTGTGTGTGTCTACATTTTGAAATTTCATTTGGAATATTATATAGGTTAGTAAGCAGAAGGTTAGGTGATGTATCAAGTATTTTACACTAGGTTTTCACTCATATTGGCATACGGTGCTAGTACATACTATGCAATTTGAATTGCTGAAATTCAATGTATAATTTGCATATAAGCTATACAATAGCTTCCTGGAAACACAGAAGACAAAAAGAAAATATAATCCCGTGAAAAACGTTAACAGAATACGTATTTTTTGATGAATCTGATTTGTTTTTTGTTCCCTGTGACCGTGAACTTAAAATATTATTTAGAAATACAAGTCCTCCCTTTTGGTTTTTATTTGACAAATAAATAGCCATGTGCCGTAAAATGCAGTCATTGAAGGTTTTAACCTGCTTTTTTCTACAGTTAATTCCCAGAGGTAAATGAAACATTTTAAATTAATTTAATTTCTGTAAAATAGATGCAATGAAAAAAGGGGAAACAAATATGATTTTTGTCACTTGTATGCTGAATCTGAATAAATCTTAATACACTGTATAGTAGTATTCGATAATATCCATTTTCTGTGTGTAATTAGGATAGATGCAGTAATAATGTTTATTTTGATTATGTTTATAATTTTTTAGTTGGAAAGATGTAAATAAAGTAAGCCACATTTAGATTGGCTTCAGTATTTTTAAACTGGAAGTTTATTTTCTTGAAAGTTTCGCGTGAATTGTGGATGAGAATTTTAGTAAAAATGTAAGTTTGTTGTTTTTGGTCGGCCATCTTGGGAAAGTATAAGTAATTTTGATTTATATGTGTATGAAATCACGTGTTGGATGATTTTTGAGAACTTGCAGCTTTTCGCTTTCCCTCATTTCACGTCTTTTTCTGTAGATTGACATTTCCTTATCAAAATTGCCACTCGATTTTTGTTGTCTTGTGCATGGGAACATTTTGCGGTAAAGTCAACATTGAGTTATCAGTTGGTTGTCTAGCACCATGTCAACCTTATCATCGAACTTCTTAAATGACGGAAATGAAAGTCTTTGTCTCATTCTTGTTGGTTATCTTCCGCATGAAAATTTGAACAAATAGTGAATAATTTAGCATGAGTGATAAAATTCGGGTAACATCGAAATTGGGTCTAAAATTTTGGAATACAGTAGTTTAAATTCACTAGGGGCATATCATCCAAATATTTTTTCACTATTTTAGATATTGTTTCTGAGATATTTTTAAAAGCTTTACCAAATAGGAGGTCCGTTAATTCCTTTGGACCTTCTATCTGAACAATCCTAGATTTGGGCCACACCTTCTTTTAATGTGACTGCGGTCGGAAGAGTCGATTGCACAAATGGAGGGTGTTCAGGATGCTCATAAATGCCCTTATTGAAAAACCAATCGTAGCTCCGTGAATAACTTTCTTTACTTTTCCGATATGGCACACATTTTCTTTTCATGTATTTGTATGTTGTCCACTTTTTAGGAGGTATTATTACCAAAACTTAAGGAGAAATTGAGATTATAGATGCGTAGGTTGGAGTTGTTTGTTTGTGCCGCTAGAGGCGCTGCTGAAAACAAACCCTAAAGTGAAAAGAAAACTGGTTTTTGCTGGGAGCTGTCGGAAGTTGCAAGTTTTTAAGCTTCTGAAATTTGCGTTTTCCTTTAGAAATGCTGTCCAAGCCGAGTGGTTATGATCATGATGATGAGTCCCCATAAAGAGCTTTTTGATGTCAGTTTTGAACTTTTCTTTTATGAACGCCGCCATTATGCGCAGTTATCTTTTTACTCTACTTTTGTAGAAAATTGCACCAAAAAAGTGAGTTTTTTTTCTTCGTAGCTCCCTTGAAGATATAAGTGTAAGTTTGTGCAAGAATGTCAAATCCTTAATTGAAGCACACCACAGAAGACTGATATATTTTCCTGAGACTGGACTGAAGTTTTATCAATAATAATGTATATATTCGTTTCTTTTCTAATGATGTATTACGATTAGAAATATATTATGTATTATATTTTTCCTATTGTTTAGAATTATATAATTGTCCCATATATAAATGTAATTTTATTGTTGATAATTTTTCTAAGTTCATAATTTTTTGTCAGGTTCGGGAAACAATTTTAATTTGATCTATTTTTGCATTTTTAAAACATTTTTTGACTATTTTCAGCGATTTGTTTCAAAAGTTTTTTTACTGTTCTTTGGAAATTTGCATACTTATGTAGAACTAGTTGTAAATGTTAAAATTGTTGCGCAAGTTTTTGTTAAAATGTTAAAAAATATTGTCCATTTCTTTTTTATTATTTTTATTTTAAATCACATGTCTTTAAATAGGTTAATTTAAACGCTCCATTGAATAAGACAATTAATTAGCCTTCTATGGGAAGCAATGCTATACTTAATTATTTTTCTTTTCTGGTTATGATATAGGTTATCACCTAAGCTACATTGTGATATAACTGAATTGTGATTTTCTATATGGATACCAGATTTTTGATTTTTTTTTTAAATGCAATTTTTGCAATGAAAAAGTTTATTTTGCATGGGAGAAGTTTGTGCGTTGTGTCACACAGCCATTGGCTGACGCGTCTTGTCTTTAATAATGTTTGTTTCACGTAAAAATAACCTTTGTGGTTTATCTATGTATGTGTGCAGTACTGACCAGGTGTACTTTATCGTTTTAGAATGGCGTATTTGTCCTTTTTGTAGGCTAGGCGTATGGAAGAATAGTTGAGAACAACTAGCGCCACCTGTGATTTTTGTATAAAGTGTTCTAAAATACTGCTATAGTCCGCAACCTGTTCGTGATTTTTAACGAATTTGACAATAATATGGGGTCGCCGATGTTCAGGAACATTTGATAGGACGTGAATATTAGTGTTTGAATCTATGATTGGAGGATGCAATGTGCGCAATTTAGGCAAGCGCCAATGAAATGACGAGCCAGCAATTACGTCACCTCGCACGGAAGTTCCCTTTGATTATAAAAACGAGATTCCAAGTGAAATTGGTTACTCTTCTGAAAACAATCGGAATTATAATGATGACAGATTGAGTAAATTAATACAAAAAAAGCAAAGTTGGAGTTCGTTCTTCGAAGGCAAATGATATTTGAATTTGAATTGCAGTTGGGAATCGAACGTTCGGCTTATAATTTGAAAAATAAGTTTTTGTTGTATGAGAACGATCGCAATTGTGCAATAAGAATAACGTTTTTAGGTGCAATTCGAGTCTATTATTATCAACTCGTAAACTAGATATGGAATTGGATGAAGGGGAAGTACGCAGTATCGGTTTTTATCAAACACTTGTGATCTAGTTTCAATTTTTTTATCAGTTTTTTTTTCTCCCACTATTTTGGTCAGTTCACTTTTCGTTGTCATCCTCCATTGTTTACTGTATAACGCTTATTTTTCGCGCACAGCAAATTTCGCGAATTTGCACCTAACAGCATATTCGCGAGGATTATATTTCGCGAATTTATCGGGTCAAAAAAATTCCATTATTTTCCATCCTCTCTGCATGTGTTTTCTGAGAAACGGCGAGTTGCCCGAGATAATTCATGAATAAAAACATTCTTTTCTTATTAAGTACTTAAGTACTGTTGGACAGAAGGGGAGGGGGAATTTACTTCCTTGTTCAGTAATTAAATACTCTAATCGAAGAAAGGTGTAATTCCCAGAGCACCCTAGGAAAATGCAGCACAGCATTGGTTGTTACCAGGTTAGGAAATTGTTCGCGTGGAATATATTTTCGCGATTTTTGGATGGTCGCGAAATTCGCGAAAATTAATGTTACGCGAAAAATAAGCGTTATACAGTATTATAGTGAATTGATCAGTTGAGACGATTAGCTTGGTAATTTACATTTGAGAAGTTGAATTCTGCATTCCGATTGATGTTTTTCTTTTGTGTTTCAAAGGAATTCTTTGTTGATGGAATGAATAGAAAAAAAACGTCAATAAATTAGACTTACATACAATGGTAATAATGAGTAAATTTTGTTTTTCACGTGGCAAATTTATGATAAATTACTGACAGATATCTATGGAGAACATTTGCTGGTGTTTCAAACAGAAATTTGATAGCTTGGGTTATAATTACAAAACATTACACCTAAAAGTGAGTCTTTCTCGAAATCTGACCTTCAATTTAATTATAATCTGAGCCGAATGTGTGCAAAATATCTGGATGAGATCACACTGGAATTCAAAAACATGACCCTGAAGCTTTCAAAAAATTGTCAATGTTAAAAGTATTATGTTTTTTCCTCATTTATTTTGCATAATGGATGTGAAGTCCTTAAAAGAATCTGTATTTCAAATAGTAATTCGAATAATACTGGTCAATAATTTCAGCAGTAAATGTCACTTTTACCTGCACTTAAAACGCTAGAAAGTAATGTATTCTTGTTGTAAATTTGGCAAACTAGTTTCCATTTAGATGGAAGTACTACTTGTTTGAATTTTTAAGAAACTTGTTTTCTTAAATTGCATTAATGGGAAGAAGCTGATTCAATATCTTGGTTTTGCCAGATTTTACCATATGAAGGAACTAAAGACCACAGAGGTATATCAATATACAACACCATAATGTTATATAGCATTGTGTTTCATATGCTATATTTCAGGTTTTTATTTGAGGATAAATGCAAACAAATGTCATAAGTAACAAACAACGCTTGGAACAAAACTGTAATTTATGATAAGACATTGTTTGGTGTGTCCAAGAAAAATGCTAAGCCCTGATAATTCCAATCTTTTCTGTCTTCTCACACACATCTTTTCAAGTAGTATAAAAAGAAATCCTAAAACCAGCTGAAAACCTCAGTAGCCAAAGTAATAACACCTCGCCCAACAATTAGTGTCTTTTAGAAAAAGAAAAGAAAAAGGAGACAAATCCAACACCCCTAAAGGTGAGAAGAAACTATGTCTCCTTAAGAAATCCCCTCAAGACGAGGGGAAAAAAGACTTGTTTTTTTCTGTCTTCTCCTTCAATTTAGTGTATTTTTTACAGTTGTATAGTCTGTCCAATATATTTCTTGAAGGAAGTTTAGATTTTTGATGGAAGATAGTTGATAATTTTGAAGTAAGTTACGAGGTTTCCACTTCCCCCACCCCCACCCCCTTTTTAAAAAGTTTGAAGGGGAGGGTCTTATCTGTCTTTCTCTTTGGCCCGTGCCATTACATTTTTCTTAAGAAAGTTAACACGCAAGAAATGATTCTTTTTCTTAAAAATTCAACGCTACACTTGTCTCTTCTTTGTCTGAACTTTGCTTGTTTGCATGCATTCAGACAGACAGGGAGGGAGGGGAGGGGTTTGAGTTAGGCATTTTAGGGGTGGTCGTATAAGTTAGTGTGGAGGGGGGGAGTTTAAGGGGGTTGTGGCACTAACTAAACCTTGGCATTCTAAAAAAGAAAAAAGACAGAGCCTAAGGCTAACGAAATAAGGGGGCTTGTTCAGGGGTTTGTTGGTTTTGTTTTGACGAGTTTTCCTCCCTTTCTTTTTTCTGTTGCTGGATACATCCTTTTTGGTTGTGGTGTGATGTGAGCTAAAGAACATCCCTCCTCCCCCCCTCTTTAACAATGGTGGCGTCCAAGCTTGGACAGAAATTGCAAATGTCGCCACGGGCGACGCTGTCAATCAAAGTTTTTTCCCCCCTTCTTTTTCTTTTTCCCCCCATCGTTTTTCACACACTGCCTATTTACAGTAGTGCACCAATGCATAGAATGTGTATATACTGTGTATATGTATACTATACCAATAGGTCACGTGACCCTTCTTGCCTGTCAATCATGATCTTTGTGGAAAATTGAAGCATGTATAACCATAGTGTATAGGAGATAGCGTTAGGGCTTTTTGTGACGGAACAGTATCTGTGTATGTATTATATGGTGAGTTTGTGTGTTGGTGTCTGTCATTCATTGGTGGAGGGAAACGCCCATTTTTACTTGCAAGTTTGCAAGTGTGATGCATTGAATTTTGGTTTTGATTTTTGCAGGCAAAGCAGATGCGTTGCAACACGAAAGGCCTTTTAACATGGGATATATTTCTATGCCTTATCCATATTCCAATGGTACCTCTGGACCAATACCAGTGCCAGCCTCAATGGTAAGTCAACAATCTTTATTCTATGTAATACTTTATTTTAAATGTTAATTTTTGAAACTAATCAGGTTTCTTTTTATGGGAATGAAAATTTGTTAATTATTTGTTAAACATGGTTTATTTGATCAATAATGAGATTATACATAAACTTATATATGTTGATTCATTTTTAATTACGATTTTTATGAATGGTATTATTTGTTTTTTTGTGTGTGTGAGTGGGGAGGGGGGGATGATGAATAAATATTGAGTTTTTGCATATTTTTAAGTGGAGGAATATGCAGTAAAACCTGGCTAAGCCGCAATCGCAATTTACATTCATTTTTCCTATTATTATACGTAGCAGGTTTTTATATTTTAAGAAGTGGGTATGTTATACATTGGGCGTATTCGGCAATTCATCCGGTCGATCTAAGTCGACTGACCGTGCGACATCATGACTGATTCATGCCGGGAACCCAACTGAGCTGGTTTGCCGAACGCAAATTTCAGTACGGCTGGGATATTCAAAATGGCGGATTACGTGTCATGCAGTTGTGATGGCATGTTGTCACAAACCACTTTCTCGTTTCTTTAATTCTCGTTTTTACAAATATAACTACCTAGTTAAATGGATCAAATTTGACTACTACATTTTTATTCAACAATTGTTATGTACCTTTATTTAATTTGTGCATCTCTAATTCGGTCAAATGACACAAACTGCGACCCTTCATATTCGACTGAACATTGCATGGCGGCCGCCATCTTGTCTGAGTTGAGTTAGCCGTGAAATTTTCGATTGACACGGCAGTCAGTGACATCCATAATTCATGCTCCCCACATCCTACTTAAAAACCTAAGCGTTTGGGGACATACTGTAGGTTTATAGGAACTTTATGTCTTGTTTTTATGCAGGGAAGATACCCTGTCAGTATTGACCATGAATTTAGAGACGCCCTGTATATGCAAATGCACTATTCCCTTCGTTTACTTTCCCCCTCCAGGACCAGTTCTAAATAATAATTTCTCCGGGAAACTATTTGCGTAAATAATCTGTACTGTAGTGCATTGTTATTTGGGCTGTGCAATTTTTCAGTGGGATTTTTATATTTCCGTCTTTGACAGGTTTTCTATATTCTGTTTTCAGTGCAGTGGTGGGATTGGGTTACTGAGTACTTATGTAGTATATGTATTAAAACAATTTTAAATTGTGCAGCAAAATATTTATTGATCAGAGTTTTGATGAATTACTGTAATTGTTTTGCAATAAGGGAAACGTAAAACCAAAACGGCGTATCTCGAGTTGCGTAACTTAAAACTTGCTATATAACCGTTTATTCCGTATGTTGAGATCATAGTGTGTAGTCCAGTAACAACACCATATTGAGGGCAACTAAGATTTGGTTTTGGGGGCGCACTATGTTGAGGGGGGACGTAGTAAAAGCAAGGTAATAGGTCCTTTTACTGCAGCTATAGGAATTTAGGGCCGTTTCAAAACCAACCAAGCCCCTCTTGTATGTACTGTGTATGGAAAAGGGGAAAAATTGGTATGTGACGTCACGGTTGGAACGGATAACGGTCGGGGCGTGGTCAAGCGTGCTGTTGCACTAATCTGGTCAAGATTGATCCATTGAAAATGGAAGTGAATGGGCGCAAAACACGATCCGATCCGCCATTGTTGCTGCGTGTCAAAATATGTATGTGGGCTTCAAAATAGAGTTTTACTGTGTATAATGGGTCTTTTTTTCTCTTCATTGAACGCTGCATGGTTTATATGATACAGTATTTCATTAAATGCGCAGTGCTTAATTAGTACACGAGTCGTTGACCACGTGACTTCCGGTTTTTCTGGCAGACGACTCGGTTTTTTCTGTTGTGGCACTGACCTTCAACCTTTCTTTAACCTTGCACCCCAATGAAACATTCACCAGATATTCCAATTTATGATTGGGGCATGTGAGGAAAATCTTGTTCATTAGATTTGTATGTATATGTCAATTTAAGGAGGTTTTGCGATGAAGAAATTGTTTCTTATTCGCGATACCAGACGGCGCGCACCGAAAACGCTGCGGATTAATAAGGCTAGTGTTTGATTTTTAAGGACACCATCTGGTGGAAACAGAAGTCAGAAAAACAGGATTTGTTTGATAGTTTTGTTGTGGTCAGTTAGGTATGTATGTTGAGTGGGAGTCAAATGCTAAGGAGGGGCTGCACCCTATTGACGTCATAGCTGGTTGGTCACGTGATAACGGCGCCATCTTCGGGTTTTGTGGCGCATCTCGTATTCGACGAATATCGATGGCGTTTTCAACCGCACTTTCCCATCATTTCCATATGGAATTTCAGGATTGGAAATGTGAATTCCATGTAGTTTGGATTCGATAAATTATGGGAGATGAGATAATTGGCTATCAACAATTCAGTGGCTAGAGCAGCGCAAATTTGAATCAATGGAGCATGCGAAACCCGAAGATGGCGGCGAAACGTTCGAATTGCTAGCCTCCACCCCAGGGCAACCATTAGCATGGCTAGAGAAGAGAGGCTACCCAACCAGTGTTGCGTGCGACTGTGACGCCCCTCGTGGCGGTTACAGGAAGCTTTGTACTGCTGCTTGTTGAATGCTTGTCCATATGCATCGCGCATTTCTGTAGGCTTAGTTTTGGGCCTAAGCAAATATTTAGGGCTATGTTAATGTATGGGCGGAATGAGGATGAAAAAGGGATGGGGGGCGTGGGTGATTTCTTTTTTTGTGTGTTGGTTTTGAAGGGTCTGTTGGTGGTTTCCATGGTTACTGTGCGTGCCACCAGGGCAACCTCTCCACATTTTGATTGATTGATTAGTAGGGTCCTAAAATGGAGCGTGCACAACTAAACAACATGGACCTGTTTTTCGTTCAGCTTCTTGTTCAACCAGATTTTGGCCAAAAACAGAAACTTGTAAACAACGTTTGTTGTTTTGTGACGAAAACACTTTCTTGACTCCATTTTTTTTTGGGGGGGGGGAGGTAGTAGATAGTAGAAGTCAACTGTCAATTGATTTGCTATTGCATGTAGTATACATTCATGTTACTATAATCATTTGCTATTTAAGACTTATTAGCTTGATGGTTGACTGCGCATGTGCGTGTTGTAACAATTATGTTGATGAAATGTGAGCTTTGAACTTGACAAGAAGCAAGTAAAGATATGGGCTGTGTCGATTTTTACGAAGGGGTGACTGTTGTAATTGTTCCATCGCATTTTAGCCTCTCCATTGGCGCATGACAGCCGGCACACCCTATGAAATAGTCGGCATGGTCCATAATAGGCAGAAAAAAGCTAGATCTGATAATAGTAATGACGGTTATCTGTTGTCTTGATTATACACGGAGAGAAACGTGTTTGAACTTGCAAGAAATTGATAGACTAGTGCAAGGTTATATTATATTGGGAAAGGGTGGGACGCTTCCATGTATAGGACGCCATTTTGATGCCATTTCACACTGCATCCAATGTAAACTGTTTAGTTTGTAATCCGAAACTACATCCTATAAATAAATGCTTCCCAATTTTATTAATAACATAGGTCTACCGACTCCAAATGTGTTATTTCAATGCTAAATAGCATATACTTTACATAAAATCAGTCTTAATATAACTTATTTAGAGAAATGTCCCAATTTAGCTTATTCCATATTCCATTTCGTTGTTAGATTTGAGATTTTGAAATTTGAATTGTGTGTGTAGTGCATGGCATTTCCGGTTTTGGTGAAGAATTGCATACGCAAGTGCAACAAGTGTTTTCTTTTGCGCAATTCCGGTTGCTCGAGTTTTCAGTTTGCTTTTTTTGTTTGATTTAACTTTACCATTATGGACTGAAAGGGGTGCGGCCACACCTATAGTTGTCCCACCTATTTTGTGCATTTTGAACTCGGCCAAACGAAATCCAGAAGGGGAAAATGGGGGGAAAAACTGAAAACCACCCGTTGACTTTTGGGCATTTTGAGCAGTTTTCATGTCCAGTTGAGAAGACGACCACGTGACTGCTAACCCCCTTCTCCTTCTTTCTTGATCTTCCCCCATCCCAAAGGAATGCACAGTACAGTAAATCACTCAGCGGTTGACCATGGGTCAAGGGTCACGCCCCCTGAGAGTGTAGCAAGGTGGCCCCAATTGGGACGCATTGGCAAAACATCGATCTGTGTGTGTGTGTGTTGTGTTTGCACTTTTCACACCGGTGCGACTTGGTGCAAATAATGCAAGTGACCCCGGAGTAAAGTTTACACTCATTGGTGCGTAATCTTTGAAGGGGGAGGGACCACCAAAGTGGGATTTGTTTTTTTTTTACTATTTCAGTGTTATTTTTCTCAGTATTTCTTCTTTTTTGTTTTGCATTCTCCCCTTTTGCTGTGTAACTTCTCTCAACATTCAAAAATGTGTTTTGGTTTTGTGCAGGGCGCAGTGCGTCAGCAAAATTGAATTTTTCGTGAAAAAGTTCCAAGTTTCTGCACGAATAGAAAAATCATGTTTGATACGGTTTTTTTATTTTGTATTTCTTATTTATTTCTTCCACCCAGATAAGAATTGTTATTGTTGTGGTACATGGCATGGTTCGAGGCTGTATTTTTTTTTCATTGGAAGAAGAATAAGGAAATTTGGCATCTATATTATTGTGGTAATGTCCACCTGTGAGCATTTGGCACAGTAGTATTTAAATTGAAGACCAATAAGTTACTAAATTAACCAGTTTGGAATTTTGATTGGGCTTATTTATGTCATAGTAAATGTAAATAAATAAATAAGTAAATAAACGGCTTGGATCATATAACAGTAGTTTTCATATTTAAAATGTTAGTCTAATTGATGAGCTTTATTTACTACTTTGCATTACTAGGGGGCATCTGTAAATTATGTCATTAACATGCGGGTTACGTAATTTAAGGATGGCCCCAAAACGTGTACAGTTGACCACAATTTGGTGGCTTCATGTTTGAAGTTTTGAGTTTTTGATGTGTGTTTGCGAAAAGGAAAATAGTGGAGTGAGTGAGAAAGACAGAGAAGTGGGGGGAAAAAGTAAGAAAGGAAGGAAGAGAAAAGAAGAAAGTTTGTCGGTTGGGTGGGTGGCTATTTGGGGGTGTGTGGTTGTTGATGGACGAGGGTGTAAAGTGTAAACTGTGGCGGCCAAAGACCTTGCTTTTGCTTGCGAATGGTGCATGAGGCAAAAAGTTTTTGGCAACTGCAGCAAAGCCCATTTCTTCTTTATTAGTCCCTCTCTGACTTGCTTGTGGCTCAAGTTATTTTCGAAAATGTTTCCTTCAGTTAAATATGAAATAAAAATACGAACCAACGCATTGAAACTGTTTAAGGGTAAACAAGCCACCATTTTGATGTGGGATTTGTTGGAAAATAACTGCAAGTTAAACGAAAAACTTACTTTATTTTCATCAGTTTTTTTTTATTCAGTAATGTCAGAGTTTTTATTTCACTTTGTTAATTTTACATTTTTTGTTTCTGTTTTTTGCCAGTTGTATTGGTTTTAAATATTAGAAATAAATGTAATATGAGTGGCTTTTTATGGTCATTTTGCAATCCTATATCGGTACTGTATTACAATTTTTGAAGTTGGCTACATAATTTACTATTTTGTACGGTTATTGGTAATTTTGTAAGTGTATTGTTAAATTAAAGAAAGGAATTGATATATTACATATTTATTTGGAGGTTAAATTAATTTTGTCAATTCAGTTTTTGTTTTTGTGATTTTATAATATTGATTTCAGTTCATATAAACGAATTTAATATGACCGGCTTTTATACATGTAGTATATAGTTATTTTGTAGGCCTGTGAAGTGTACTACAATTATAATGGTTTGGCAACGTTATCTTCAATTTTGTTATTTGTTATTGAACATTCATTGGTTTTAGTGAAGATTTTTCGCACATTTCAGTTAATTTTCAGCCTATTTTGTCATTTTCTGGAAAGATATTGACATGTAAATATCTGTTATGTGTTTAAGTTTATATATAGTAACTTGCAATTATTTCATAAATTTAATTTACGATTGTTGTGACTAAAAAATAACAGTAACGGCATGTTTACGTTGTTAGGCTTATTTGAGTTTGGATTAACCCTCGTTTCCTAAATTCTTCACTTTATTACCCCCTCTGTTTATTCTTTCTCGTCTTGATTCAAGTTGTTAGAGTCAACAGTTGGTTTGCCCTTCGAGTGTCCTTTGTAAATTGTGACTAAATTGTAATGTTTCTCACTTCTGTCTCCAGGTGGCGCCCCTTAAAGGCGCTGTTGATTATACATATAATTAAATAAAATAAGATTCAGAGTTGGAAATTTACCTTCTAACATTGCTTGACTTCAATACAAATACAGATATCCAAGGTATAGTACAGTATTTTGTTAATTTTAACATAAATTAGAGCAGATTTGTTTGTATTAGGCCTAATTATGTATTTTTGTAAATATTTGAAATTTGCTGTGATATTGTCGAATTTAATATTGCATTTGTACTTTATGGAATATTAATTTCATTGTAGTTTTCATGATAGTTACTTGGCTAAAATGTATTGAATTATAAGTGTTTTTTAATTCTAAATTTAAATTATTAAGCTATTGAGTTCTATTTTTGGGATTATTTAAGGTTGTGACGTCACTGTTGCCATTGAACTTTGATACAGAATTCTTTCTTTCTTCGATGTGACGGGTTTTTACTGTGTGCAGTTTTGGGAAAGGCTGTGAGATTGTTTGTTAAAGATTCGGATATGGGAGTTATCAAGGCCAAAGGTGAAAGTTGAAGGTGCCATCTTGAGATTTTAAACGAAGGTGTTGACTCACTTATATCAATAAATTCTAACACTGAACTTGAACTTTGTCTTGTCAGTGTTCAAGATCAACCAACTTCCCTTTTCTTAAACCTAATACTCGTATATTTTCCTCGACATTTCCAATTCCTATATCTTTTTATTAACAAGTTATACATAGTATGTGTAATTTTTTAATCAGTAATAGCTTGAATATTTTGGGAAAATGACGGCGATATAAATAGTAGTCCTATGTGAAAATTAACAATTTCATGCTGTACAGTGTACATTATTATACATTATTAATAGGCTACATTTTTTTGAAATTATCATTTCTGGACAACACATTAGGCCTACTTGTAATTAGATTACCGTTCGTCGATTTTATTTCCCACAAATGTCAATGAACTAATTACTACAACTAATTTGAACTCAATTTATGTTGCTTTTATTGGACTAAAATGTTGCTGGTCTTAAAGTTAATCAGGTAGCCTACAATTAGTATATTAAGTGGATTATATTGCAATTTAGATAATTTAGTCCAAGTTTGAATAACATCCTTGATTAACTACTATTTCGTTAAATATGTAATTATCGTCACTAAAATTTCATTGATAATAGTATTTAAATAAATGGCATTTAAGACTGTAAATTACATTTTAATGTTTATTTCATCTACTTCATCAATTCCTGCAATTCATTTTAATTATTAAAATGTATAATACAATTAATATAATTTATACATCATAATAAAATTTGGACGAAACAATATTTGGAAAGAGATTCTTGATTTCGTATTTCCAATTGAATCTGTGTTTTGTTTTGGTAAAATATAATGTAAAACTTAATTAATATCTTCAGATTGAATATTTTTCAAAAAAGTAGGCCTAATTATTCTGTTGCGTATTTATAAAGTAAAGGATTAACTTTAGTATTTGAACACCGTGTGCTTTTTATCAACATATTATAGATGATAAAAGGCGATAAGTAAAAATGCAAACAGGTATGGTTATTAGACATTAAAAAAAATTCTTTATTGCTGAAAAAGCTTGTATAGTAAGTTTGAAAATGGAACATCCCAAAAGGGGTGCAGCATTTTTCGTTGCTTCTCTGTTTACTTACTTACATGAAGTGCATGATATTTTGCCGCCAATTACAATTAGGAATTTCACGCACGCTTAAACAATCCGTCGTGTTTTTTTATTTCTTTTTTTTTATTTGAAGAACTTAAAGTATAAGAAAAAAGACAGCGCCCCTATCGGGAATGGCGAGCAACTTTGAGGGGCAACTGCGTTGTAATTGCGCCTTTGTTTGCGTGTTCAACTGCATTTTGTGCACTATATTTTTCACGCTAAATTTGCCACCAAATTCCTACTCTGTCCTCTCATATTTCCTCGCCCTGACCTCGTTTATATACATCCACAATTTGCATTTTGAAAATTTCAATACCTTTTAACTTAAATAAATATTATAATTAATCTTAAAACCAAATCCTTTATGTTATATTCGATTTCCTTATTCCATGTTATCCAGTGTAATGCTGTAATTATATTTTTGGACATGGTTTCTTGTAATTTTTGCCATTTAAATTTGCAGTGTTTAGTATAGTTGGAAATGAGTTTTATAAAAGTT